>JBBBVU010000010.1:5421075-5472238 GCA_037177055.1 Atherinosoma microstoma
TGGGGGGGGAAAAAAGGGGGTTGAAGAAATGTTCCTTCTCAGGAAAAGGACTTTTAACACCCCGCCCCCCCAGCCCCCCCCCCCCCCCCCCCCCCCCCTCCTGTTAACCTCCCTCTCCCTCTTTTTTGTGTTCCTTGCGGAGTTGAAGAGTTGAATCATGGGTCAGCAGTTCTTCGCGCAGAGCCAGACTAGATTTCCAGATGGTGAAGTCACCATCTTTCTCTGCTCATCGATTTAACACAGATAAAGCCTCACTCACACTCAAACACACACACACACACACACTCTTAGACATGCAGAATCAACTTACAGATACACACTCATGTCACCAGTACAACTACATCCGCAAACTGCTGTATAACTTTGCAGCCTTCAACTTGAGTGTTAAACAAATTGAGACATGTCAGGGCTGTAATTGGTTCCAGAGGAGGAGCATGATGGGAAGAAAAAAGCGCTGAGTGGACACTTCCGTTAAGAGGGGGAAAACCCACTTTAATTTTGATACTTGAAAACTTCAGACAGTGTGAGTGTGTGTGTGTGTGTGTGTTGTGTGGCAGTTTGCCAGCATCTTTGGCCTGTTGAACATCCATTTGTCATCAATGGGAGGGAATAACAGAGCAAAGTAAATAACAATTTGTCCCAAAAATCAAGGCATCGTATTTGTGTTGACAACTTATCTGAGAAACAAGTTGTTTTAATGATGAAGAGGAAATTCATCCACTGAAACATCTGAACCGGGTTTATACACAGTGTGCTTTCATTTCATGTTTGTGATCGTTTTTAGCTCTGAATGTGGTGGTTACAAATAAATTTAACACATTGAAAGTTAACAAAAGTGGTGTCTGGTACCGTCTCTGTGTGTTTGTCTGTTAGCCATGACAACGAGATACCTGGCAACGCTAGGAGCATCAGTCAGAGGGAGATAACCTTAAACAGGTCTTAGGCCAGAAGCAGTGGCATTGCCAACACACACACACGCTTAACAGGAAGATATGAGCCCAAAAAAACAACTAGATTTTCCTGCCTCGTGCAAGGTGACAAAGTCAAAGTAAATGTTGGAAAGTTTGATTTGAAGCATCAGCTTGTTGGTTATCCTCCTGCTCAGATGAGAGCAGTTCAGCCAGCTCTCCTTGAAATAACAGAGAATTGGACAGTTTCTAAGTGCATGATTAACATCCAGCGTGTGGGGCAGATGTGCGACCGTTATTTAGGGTATCGGCATGGAAAGTAAGGGAGTGGAGGTCTGAGGTCAACAGTTTGTACTGAGGGGTGTGGTGGGGCTGCAGTTTGTCAAACAGCCACTAGGTAATGCCTCCAAGGCTCATCCCAATGCGTTGCATTTAAATCCAGAATTTCCATAAATTACCCAAGGGAAATGCAAATAGAAAACATTGTTATCATTTACTGTTCTACAAGTACTTCAAGATGAGCTCAAGTAATTGATGGCATTCACTTTTTTGTGAACTTATGCAGACATTCCTCTATGCAATGTGGAAAACATGTTAATTTTTCTGTTTTATGTATTTATGTGAGGAACACTTTCCCCTTTCAGCCACACAGATCTAATGTTTTTGTCTCTACCTGAAGCCCCAGTTGTACATTTCCACCACACTCATAAGGACTTTGATGTATTTCATGTAGTCCAGTGCAAAAGTCTTTAAGCATCTCTCATTTTTTTCATATTATGCTTCCAAGTAGCCAGACTTTCGTGAAACCTTTTAAAGTGAGCAGCAGTTTTTCAGGCTTTCTGGAGGTCTTTCATAGTTTTTCTTTGTGCTTTTGCTGCTTTTTCAGTCATTTTCTATCCAGTTAGTAATATAACCTTTTGCTGGAATTTACATAATTCATTTTTCAAAATAAAAAATGTACTAACTGGATGAAAATGTCCATGTTATCAATTAAAGGAATAATTTTGAGTCACATTGCTTATTGACCCAGTAATAATAAAAGTTGAGGATATTAAACCAACATTGAAAAGTCTCTCCAAATCTGTTTTGCTTCAATCAGGATTATGAATTGAAGCATTTAAATTAACATTTTCTGGCTGTGGAGCTGATTATTCAAAGTTTAAAAGAATGACTAAAACTTTCATTTAAATGTTTTTGTTTTTTTTTAGCTAAACATATTTGCAAATCCACAAACACCACAGAAGCATAGCCAGTTAAATTACCAGTGGCCTATGATAAGAAAAATAATTAATGATAATGTTTTTGGACAACTTGACTTCCATTCTCATCTATTATTCATGTTATATTTGAATTGTGACTCACTTGAACGTATTTGCTTGGTTTTATCTGTGAAAAATAATAACACTGGAACAGTGATATTTTTAGACATGAAAAAAACACTGAAATAATCATTAAATCTATTTATAGAGAAAAATACGTGTTTGTGAATGAGAGTAAAGACGCTTCATCACGGTTGTCTCCTCCTCCTCCTCCTCCTTCTTCAGGTCATCCTAAATTATGCTGCAGGGTCATAAAATGGTGTTGACGGTGTTTCTTGTATCCACTCTGTAACATGATGAAGATGTTGCAGCTTCAAGGACGGAAACAGGAAGAGAAGAAAACTCTTGACAAAATAATATTATCATTTATGCACAAATGAATAAGATTTCCACTTTTAGTTTCAGGATTTGAAGTTTAATTATGAATGATTTTTTCCCCCTAATTATCCAAAATTTTATTGTAACTTATTTTTTAAGATATACACAGCCTGTTTAATTGATACGAAATAGCATGTATTTATTTATTTTAATCTAAATATGAACTGGGAGACAAAGTCCGCCTGTGGTTAAATAGATTTTCTTTTTCTTTTTTTCTTCTTTTTTTTTAGCAATTTGACACTGGTGCTAAAAGTCAAGATGATATTTGCATTAAATAAGATTTGTTATCCTCCCTGTAGACAGCAGCTCTGAAAAAAAAAACAGTCACAAAAACGACGTTTAACGCCAATTTCTTAACATTTGTCGTCGCAATAATTCCCGAAAAGAACCACAAATTCCTGGGAAAATGTAGTTATATTATTCATCTTGTTGTTCTTCTGGAAATTAATTTTGCTACATGTATTCTTCAGTTTTATAGTAAAAAAAAATAAAAATAAAAAACACATATAAAAGGCCTTTTCACAATCTATATGAAGGTATTTTATTTTTCTTCTCAGCTGTTTCTCCATGAACGATGTCGGAGGTGTCTGCGGCCTCATTATTCCAATTTTACAACAATTCTAATCTGTTCGGCCGTCCGCATTTCACTGAGCAAAACAAATAAAGATGTAATGAATAAAATAAAACCAACATGTAGTATCTTGCAGGCCTACAGCACAAGCAGGAGATTTATTGTCACGCGGGCCGCTCATGCGCAACAAGACTATTAATCTGCAAACGTTTAATCAGACGTTTTTCTTTTATTCAACAACTTAAAATAATAACTGAGATTAATTAGAAATTTGAGTTTTGTTTCTACTTCTGCTGCATTCATGTTATTCTATTTTTTTTTTTTTTTAAGTCTATTTTCTTATTTAGCTATTCTTGCGCGCGCTCGGACCTCTTCTGTTTCCGGTCAGGTGAGAAATCAGAGCGCTCTGTTTCTGAACTTTTAAACGTCTTAAATATTCAGCTTACATGTTGGTTTACTTAAAATAATAGTAGACTTTACAGTGTTTGAGCTATGTACGACGTTGTAAATATAGATAGGCCTATATTGTATTTTTCTAGTTTTTTAGAAGGATAAGAGGGCAGCTCGTGGTGTTTTCCTTGATTGAACGATTGAATATGATTGAAAATACCATGATGGCGGCTATATTTCATTTTATTTTGTCATTGGGCTCAGAGGTGTTGTTTTTTATTTGTATCCGTGTGTGTGTGTGTGTGTGTGTGTGTTTGTATGAGAGAGAGTGTGTGTGTGTGTGTACTGTTCAGCATACAGTAACTGAATGAAGTCAGAGGGTTCTGTCCCTCATCACCTCCTGACTCCACCTCCTCCACCCTCCTAACGCACACATGCACAGGCTGAGAGTGGAGGGAAAAGAGGGCTACTCCTCCTCACTCCTCCTCACTCCTCCACTTCTCTTTCTCCATTCACAGACAGCACTCTGAGCAGAGACCCGTCTGCTCTTCTGAATGGACTCCATCTCTGAGCCAGAACACAGCCTCACTGCTGCAGATGGAAACTGAAGACCGCCACTGATCTCCCCTTGTTGTGCCTGCTGCTGAGAAAAACTGCAGACTTTAATGCATCGTCATGAACTTTTGTCGGACTTGAGGAGCTTCCAGTGCAGCTGATTTAGAGAAGACTCCTGAAGGAAGAGGAAAAACACCCCCGCACTGAGACAGAGACTTTAGTTTCTGAGGGACATAGAGGGTGGAGGTGGTTTTGGGTCTTCAGGACCATCTCAAGGAACAAGGAGACAGGTCAAATTTAAAAATTGCCTCCCTTTATTCTAGTTTTCACCCCTGGACCACGATGGGTTCAGATGTGCGTGACCTGAACTCCCTGCTGCCCCCGGTCCCAGCGGGCCCCAGCCCCGGCTGCCCGGCCCTGCCCGTCAGCACGGCCCCCCAGTGGGCTCCCGTCCTGGACTTCCACACCGCTGCCTCCCCTTACTCCTCCCTGGCTGCCCCCCACACCTCCCTGGGGGCTCACTCCTTCATCAAACAAGAACCCAGCTGGGGGGCCACTGGCGACCCCCACCACCACGACACAGACCCCCACTGCGGCCTCAGCGCCTTCACCGTGCACTTCTCAGGACAGTTCACAGGGACCGGGGCCTGTAGGTACGGGGCATTCGGGGCGCCCCCTCCTCCGACAGCGGCCCCCAGCCAGCCGCCACCCGTGGCCGCCCCGCACCACCACCAGCCCCCCAGCAGGATGTTCAGCAACCCGTCATACCTGTCCAACTGCATGGACACGCAGCCGGCTGCTCGCAACCAGACAGGTATGCTGGACAGGTGTATGTGTGTGTGTGTGTGTGTGTGTGTGTGTGTGTCCAGTTTATTTCCACCGCTGTATCCAGAAGCTTTTTCACTTTTTTTCTCTTCATTCAGTTTATTTTATCCCCACAAATTCTCAGTAATAGAAATTATTTAACTTAACTTTAATAATAAAGTGTTGCATTCACTGCCTCGATGTAATTATTCACCCTGTTAAATAGCAGAGCAGATTAGATCTCGCTTACAGACTACAAAAAAAAACTCTCTCTTTTCTCTTTTAGAGAAAGCGGTGTTGATTAAAGGTCCACTAACTGAGGCTTAATGTTTAATCCTAATGAACGTGTGTTTGTCTTGAAGCGACGCAAACGCTGCGTTAAAGACTTGTTTTAACCCTGAATTAAAGTCGGAGCTCCAACTGTTTTTGCATTTTATAGTAGATGCAGAATTATTCCTTTTTTTTGTGGCCGTATAACTTGTTAATCTTATAAAACTAATCTACAAGGAATATATTTGCATAATAGGATACTGAGTGTGAGCTGCAAGACTAAAATCCTTAGAATTACAGCTTTAAGACTTTGTATGAGATATTTTGGGAAAACTTCCTTCTGTTGGAACAGCAGTATTTTTGGTAGCTGCAATAATCAACTATTTCACCAACATTTCAACCCTCATAGAAATATATGAGTTCAATGAAATGTTTTTATGTCTATTAAAATTAAACTTCACATTTAAAGCTTTGTTTAAAACAGCCCTTTTAGAATCTTCATGGTTTTCTGGAAAACTTTTTATTTCACAGCCTCTGAAGAAACATTAAATATTAAATAAAATGTATTTGAGAGATTAATTTGTAAATCACTTTGCCCTCATGCTTATTTCTATCATTTCTTTAAATTGATATAGTTTTAATGTCTCAAAAGTCTTGATACGATGCGAGCGTCGCTCACAACTCAAGGTAAACGTTGCTCCAGGTCATAACGGGTTAAAAGAAGGAACTTTTCAGTTATTTCTAATTCATCACAGCGACTATTAGAGTCTGGCATTTCTCACATCTCACAATGTCTCCACATTTGTTTACAATAGCTGTAGGTTTAGTTTGAAAAGGGACAAACTTCTTTGATTCAGATAAGAAGTACCTACTAAAAAAGATTTAAATCATTAAACAAGTTGGATTGATTTGTTTTTATATTTGCTCTGAATTGATCAAATCTGGCAAAAATGTTCTATTTTGGCCGTAAACATCAGGAATCTTTTTATGTCTGCGTTACTTTAAAATAGAAATATGTGACACGCGGTGATAATAAAAGTGATAGTGAGTTAAAATGTGTCAGAGGTCAACAATGGGATCGGTGTTTCCTGCACATCGTATCAAACATCCCAAACCTCCCGCATATTTCTCCAGCTGTTGTCACTCAATCCCTGCTCTTTTCAGGCAGCATAATTAATCTGTTAGTGATTACCCAGCAGATTAATTAGTAATAACATGCTTATCAAGCAGATAATTTAGGGAAAACATTATTATCAAAGAGCTGAAGCGACCTCTAACCTGTTTTATCTGCTCCCTGCTGTGACTGGACGAGCACAGACAAACAAACCAACAGCAGGACTCGGGTCGCACAGTAGAGCTGATAGCCCCGGCAGGGTCACACCGGGACCATCGCATCCACATTTAATCTCAGCCGGAGCATTTATGTTACATCTTTAAATGTTTTAAACACATTTGGTTCAAGTTTTTGCTGATAAAATTAGAATTTCACTAAACAAGAGTATGAATATATTTTTTAAAACCCATCAAAAGCTGTGAAGGACGGATAAAAGCAGATGTTAATGATCTGAAGATGAAAAAAAAGGTTTAAAAACGTATTTTACTACAAATATAAAGGGGTATTCCACAGGGTATTTCCAGACTTTAGGTTTTCCAGTTGAATACAAATTGACCTCATCGCTTGTCACCTCAGTGCTGAACTTCAAGGAGGCAACAAAAGTATCAGAATACACACAGAATACACACACACACACACAGAAAAGTCAGGGGTGAGTGGAAGATAAATGGAGATGTTTAATGAGTTTTTTCTCTTCTCCCTCCCCTCTCCGCTCACCCACTGACTTTGAGAGTAAAGTCAGTGAAAGTGCTGTGTTTTAATTAATGAAGCATGCATGTGATGGTCTGTGTAGGTGTGTGTGTGTGTGTGTGTGTGAATGTGTGTGTCGGTGCATGTGAGTGATTTATGAGAGCTTGTTGTGCCCTTTAGGTCAGCTGAAGTCATGAGTCAGAGCTGGTCTTGGTGTCAGGCACAGATCTCCTTAACACCACAAAGTGTGTGTCTGTGTGTGCATATTCACCAGCTGCACCTTAAATCTAATTTTTTTTTTATTATAAATGCACGATGTTGGATATAAGTTGCATAACGCCATCTAGGATTAGAAAACAGATTTAATATTCATAACATAATTTTGAACTATTTGCCATTAATCTCTACAAAATCACCAAACTTTTCAGCTTTTACTGAAATTATTTAATGTGAGAAACTAAAGCTTCTTGATCAGTTTCATGCCATCATGTCTAGCTGATTATCTTTGTGGGAATAATAACCTTCCCACAGACGAGTGGATTCACTGTATCTTGTTTCTGTGTTGCAGGTTACAGTACGGTTGCATTCGATGGAGCCAGTAATTACGGTCACACTCCTACACACCACAGCTCGCAGTTCTCCAACCACTCCTTCAAACATGAAGACGCTTTAACCCAGCAGAACACAATGGGTGCGTGAGTCCGGCAGCATTTCAATGTTTCATGTAAAGTCATACAAAAATGAACATTTTTCTCACAACTTGGCTGAGTTTTGTCCATCCAGACCGAGTCTGTTTAAGTTTATTTTCAAACATAATAAAAGAAAGCAAAGTTAAATAATGGGGAGGGGGGGGGAAGCTGTGGGAATTGAAACTCCAAACTCAGTAAGAAAAACAAAATCAAACAACACTCATTAAAATTTCCAGATATCTCTGTAAATTCTGTAGGTTTCTTTAGAAATGAAGCTGCAAAAAGTGTCCAGAAAAAAACTTTCTAACGTCTAAAAATGTACAAATAGCTTTTTTTGCGACTTTTAGCGATTTTAACTCTTTTGTCCAAAAAAAGATGACCACTATTTCATTTAAATGTACTTTAAAGCTGTCATCACACTTAAAAATGCAGCACATGACGGACAGCTTTTTTTCCCCATTTTAATAAGTTTGAGTTGAAAAATGACGATTATTTATTACTTAAACCTGGATGTACTTTGCTTTGTCAGTTGTCTGTTTAATGCTATAGACTAAAATAATAGTTACAAATTCATTTAAACATTATATTTATTGCTACTATGTTTAGTGGTTTACCTTTAGACTTAACAGAGTTTTACAGTATTAATGTAATGGCCCACATTT
This sequence comes from Atherinosoma microstoma, assembly GCA_037177055.1. Classification (NCBI taxonomy): domain Eukaryota; kingdom Metazoa; phylum Chordata; class Actinopteri; order Atheriniformes; family Atherinidae; genus Atherinosoma; species Atherinosoma microstoma. The sequence continues at coordinate 5,429,426 of JBBBVU010000010.1, forward strand.
GTACTGCAATTTATTTTAATAGTAATACTGTATTGTTTTTTGCACAATATAAGAAATCATTATAATTTTACGTTTAATTTTAACCTGACTAAGTCATTTAAGATATTTCCATTTATGTACAAAGGGTAATAATGTTTCCTACTTTCCAGTGCCGATACAGATATGATCATCAATCATTGTCTTCAGCAGTGGACGTAGAATTTTAACTCTTATTGTCCAAATTTGCAGAGTTATGGGAGATAATCAGCTGGTAATCTCATCTAAATGTCATTGCTGATTTTTGGCCAATAGCAGCATTTCATTTTAAAAATGAGCTGTATGATAAAATGACAGGGCAACATCATGAAGCATTGACTTTGTCAAAAAGCCACAGCAATAAAAATGTAAAAAATTTAAAAACCACATCCAACATTGCTAAGCAATACATTAAAAACTGTTGGTCTAACATTACTCAACTTTGTGTAGGACAAAAAGTAATGGATTACATTTTTAATTCAATGTCAGGATTGAAATGAAAGAATTTAACCCATGATAACTGCTGACTGAGGCCAGTATGGCAGAGGAAACTTCTCTGATTAATAAAGCTTGCTCTGCTGTTCTCTCTCTTTTTCTTCATGAACTAAATTAATTAATTCTATACTTTTATCAGCAAATTAACCACAATAACTTTTAATTTACTGTAAATTACAATGAGCTAATTTATATATATATATATATATATATATATATAAAACCTTTCACTTAAGTAATTGTGATATTTCTGTCATGTAGTTACAGCAAATTTTCAGCGTTTCCCACTGAATTTCACATTTCTGTGGCATCAAAACATAACCCCCCCCCCCCGAACATATCAATATATAATTTTAAGCTGTTGTATTTAGCTTTTGCAGGTTAGCGCAGCAGAAAACAAACAAACACCAAAGTCGATTCTTGTCGTAACCACGGATGCACCAGAGTTTCTCCCAATCAGAAGAAGTGTAGGTATTTCGGTGCACTTAGAGCCGCTGTGAGTGCACAGCTGTGTGTATGGCCCTCGCCCGGGGAGTATCTTGTCCCTTATTCTGACATCTCTGCAGTGACCTTGCCTGTCGGAGGTATAAATCAGCCACATCCTGACTCTTAAACTCCCTCGTCTCCTCCTCTCGTCCCTTCTTTCATCCACCCACCGTCCTCTTTTATCCCCTATGTTGTTAGTAAATATTTAACTGTGGGTGTTTGGTGGAGCTGAAGCTGTAAATTTCTGCAAAATTTTATCTTTTTTAATGGGACTTCAGAGAATCAGAGAAGAAAGGCCAAAACAAATGCCTTTTGTTTTTTTGAAAAACTATGAAACAACAACAATAAGTCTGCAGAGTCACCTTCGTCTTTAGCCTTTATGGTCGCAAGCAGAGGTTCATTCATTTATTTACTGTGTCCGTGTGCATGCATCCCAGGTGAGCAGCAGTATCCGGTACCTCCTCCTGTCTATGGATGTCACACACCTTCAGACAGCTGTGCAAGCAGCCAGGCCCTGCTGCTGAGAAACCCCTACAACAGGTAACACACAAACATTTTACAACACGTTGTAACACACGCGCTCCCTCCTAAAATCTATTTTTAGGTAAAACAATCAAAAAGCAGAAACAATCCGAGCTGGAGGTGTTTCAGAAAGCATTGTTGATTGTTTCGGGTCAAATGGCAGTAATTCAGCGAAAGGTTGCAGGATGCAGTTTTGAACAGGATGTTCACCTTCAGGACAGGTCCGACTGACGTTGTGGCTTCCTTTTTTGTTTTTATGCTACTTCCTTTCATAGCTTTCTGCTCAATCTCCCAGTCAAAGTCTACATACTTGTTCCCAGTCTTTTAAGTTATTTGAAAACTATGTGCTGGGGTTACTTTTTTATGCAAAGACACCAAAGTCATGGTGCCATTGAAGGAAGTCGAGAAACAGAGGCAGGAAGTTCGACAGAGGGTGGGCTGAAAAATATTAAAAAGTATTTTGGAACGAGTTTGACTCCGACAGAGCTTCAGGGGATTATCGTCATTTTTTCACTATATTTATTCCCCACTGGTGTTTTCCTCATTACTAAACATAGTATTTTCTTCAAGGTCAGAGGAGGAGGAGTCGAACAAATTTGGGCCTTTCGAAATTCTGCAGCTGAATTATTGCGATGCCTAATTATTATTTTCATTTAAGGCTTTCGTCTGGTACAAGATGTTCCGGCTGCGTCGGCACCATTTTCCTCATCTCATCAGACTTTTTGAGCTAAAACACAATGGAGCAGTTTTTCCCAGTGTGTTTTGATAACTTGCAAGATGACCTTCAGTGTTATTTATGATGGGAATTCATTTTAGTTTATGCAGCTATGAATTGAATATGTGTTCTTGAATAAAAAAACCGTGATAAGGGAAAATAAAGCAAAAAGCCTGCAGTGCACCAGACTTCTCCTCATGGGGACGTTTTCCAAAGCTGCCTGTGATTTGCTGCATTAGATGAATGACTGGAACACCACATTTCAGAGATTTTTCCGCCCAGCATGCTGCACTCTGCTGAGAGAAACTGCAGCTTTACTCTTGTCAAACCAACCGCTGAGGGTTGACGGCTGACTTGTTGGCTGTGTCCGCTTCTGTACAATATAGTGTGGCAGCCATTTTGTAGTGCTTTCTGAAAGCCCAGCTGAAAGTTTTCACTTACAAACTCATCATGCGGTTCACCAAAAGTCATGTACAGACGCTGTACACTTCATCGGTTGACATGGGCCAACATGCGTTATGGCTTGCAGCTTGCTACCAGTAGCTACTGCTAACATTCACAGCTTGCTGTTGTGATTTTCTTGCCTGGTGAGCACATATTACTCCTCAAAAATCTCAACCTTGAAGTAGCTGGTCTCTTTTTCTGCCTGAGATGCAAGACCTGATCAGTTATTAGAAAAATGTGCACCTGAAAAACATTTCAAGCTGAAGTCTTCAGTCTAAACAGCAAATGTTTTTATATACGTATGTGATTGATAATATAATTGTTTGTGTCTACTTGTGTGGACACAAAATAAGAAAAATTAAAGGCTCATGCAGATTTGTGTCTGAATATTGGAGGAAACTGTTAAGTGCAACATTTTTTTCAATCAAAAACAGCAAACTTGTGCTGCCCATCACCTCAGATTTGACATGTCTGCAGGTGTCTTTTTATGCAACGGTGAATATTCTGCAAAAAAAATGATGAATCACCTGTCCTTTTAATTGGACTCTGACAAGGTCAGGCGCTGCACGAGTGAGTGAGTAAAAGTGAACAAAACTAAACTAAACTCTGATTTTCAAGTCATCATCCAACACTTCAAAAAAATAGGTCAGAGAATTTAATAAATGTAAAACTGCCCAGTTCTGCCCAGGTGGTGACAGCAAGACAAACAATATTAACATTATTATTAAAGGATAACATACATATAGATCTTTAAAAGTATTCCTTCTTGTTGTAACCGCCAACAGGAGCAGAGATGGCGTAATGGTTGTCCCTTAGTATATAATTCAATTATATCCTTTTCTTTTTAAAGTATGAGTTGACTATTAAGCTCCACTTTTCCTTTTTGTTTCAGGATACTAAACCCCACTTTACCCCAGATGAGCTCATTATTCATGTGTTTGACATATATAAATTCATTACGAGGAGCAGGATGTGTTATTGAGAATGAAAATAGATAAATCCATTTTTTATTTTCTGTTGTTTTTAAAACTACAACCTCAATTGTTCCTGCAGCACAGACACAAAACGACAGATACCTCCTCCTGCAGTTATTGGCATTATGAAAAAGTTTCCTAAACGGCTATTGAGACTAAAAAAAAAGAGAATCCGTAGTGGAACATTTAATGTTAGCCTATAAGTTGGATTTGTATTCTTTTAGAGGATTTAGGATGATATTTCCAATGCTGTCTTATTGGGCTCATTGTGGTGTATAGGAGGTAGTCTGGGTCCAAGATGAGGCTTTTCTTCTTGTTTGTTACTCTTCAACCTTAAGTAAGTCAAGTTCCTGTTTGGGAAAAATACATGTGATGTATTAGTGATGGATATCAACCCAGTTACCAGGAAATAAGACACACAGACACTTTGCAAACACATTTAAAAGAATGTTAAATACCTCTATATGTTATGGTCACATTGCACATAGGTCTGGTTTTCAGAAGAATAAAATGGAAATTACATTCATGAAAATGAATTTGCCTTATGACTCAGTTGGGTCAAGCTGACTTCACAGAAGGGGCATATACTCAATCACTTGGAGATCTGCCATGAACTGAATCTGATCATTCAAACTGTTTTATTTCCTGTTTTTGAGAGAAAAAAATAGAAATAAATTCTTGAAAACCTGAAAGTAGACACTATACTTTAGCTAATGCAGCTAAATGAGTTCAGGCATTGGTGCTTTCATCACATTATTATGTGTTTTTCTTATTCTGACCAAATTTCTTTTACAAAAGCTATTAATGAGTAGTTTAGGTTCAAAATAGGTTCACTAATACTGATCTTCTGAGGACTTTAATCGTTCACTTTTAACGGTACAATCCAATGATACAGTCTATTCATATATTGTACATCCACATATATACACACATTGTCTGATTGTTACAATCAGCTCACTTCCAGCCAAACCCCACCCTCACCTTTAATCCTTTCATATCCTACCAAAATTCCCCAGACCGCAGCCAAATGTTCCCAAAAAATGTTGCTTGGTTTGTAAAAAGTGTCAACAATATTTGCATTTGCAGTCCCTTATAAGGACTATCACTTTGGTATGGAAACAAGGATGAGGGTTAATCTTTCGGTAAATATTTTTCTGTTATCATTTTTAACTGTGTTCACAGTTCCAACAGCCACACCCAGACCAACAGAGTCCTATTATCTGCCATGACATTGAACCCACTGTTGATGCTCCTGAGAATATGTCTTAGAAATACATGTTTTTTATTTTAAATGGGGCACAGGTTGCAGTAATCTTCTTCTTATGTGAGTGAATGATTACTTCCTCATCACATACTCTCCTAACTGTTTGCTTGTTGTTATTTTTCTAGATGAAACATTCCTCACATGCCACTGATCTAGTGTTTTCCATCAGTGTAACAAGAGAAAGAATTCCCTGTAAATACCACAGCAGGGATGGATACTTAGGGTGTGTGGGTGTGTGTGTGCGGACTGTGCTGACTTTCAGCCTGAGGGTCGTCTTTGCCATAAACATAACTGATATCTCCGCATACACTCTGCTGGGAAGGCTCATAAGAGTTGAGTCAGTCATCTAATCTTGCAGCCTGGTACCATCAGGCCTGTATTTACTCTTCAGGCCGTCAGCTTGGCCAACTGGAACAACGTGAAATGAAAACATGCAGAAGTCTTATAAATCGGCACCGAGAGAGAAAAAGAGAGGCACTCTGGTTTTTATCAAAACAAGAAAGAACCTGATATGCTCGAAATTGGGCTCAAAGCTCTGTATTAATTTAAAAAAGCAAGCTATTGCTTAAGTTCAAGTTACAAATCACCAGAGATTAAAAAGAAAAGTACTAGTAGCATTACTTCTGTTTCTTTAACATTGATCTACATGGATGTTTGACCTGGAGGGCTGGTAGACTTGTAAGTTTCTGACCAGATAAATGAGTCTTTACTTAATGGATACTCTGGAAGCTCTGGTAGTAAAGACAGATTGTGTGCAAAGTCATAACACAAAAACAGAATACTTGGACCATCCAAGCTTAGATATAAAAAATAGGAAGATTGACTGAGTGTCAAAGATGAATGAAGCCACCAAGGTGCCAGCAGCTGGTTCAATGAACCATTTTGAAACATCTAGGTTGTTATTTGGTGCTGGGCATCTTTTATTTCGTAGTACTGAATACAATGCTTTGGGTAGGAGCCGCACCCTTAATAGCGCAGAATCTTTTAACCAAAATGTTAACAAAAACTTGGTTCCCAGAATATTCCAGACTTGAATTGAATTTTTTATTTTAAAAAAATAAATTATGAGAATTAAATCAATAATCCTGAATAATGAAAATGTTTTAAATATATCAATGTTGATCTAAATCTTAAACCTCTCAGCTTGTGCGTAACATATTATGGACATTCTCTTATCATTAGCTGTGTTTCCATTAACCCTAAAATTGTTCAAAACCTAAATATCGCAATAAAAAAAACTGGTAATGGAAACAACTAAATTTCTAAAAAAAAACAAAAAAACTCTCAAATGTCGCTAAAAAGTTTTTGTGCTCTCATGAGATGTTTTTCAAACGTGTCGATATGGAAGTATATAGCTAAAGTGTAATGGAAACAGTATTTTCGCATTTACGCTTGACCGGACGTGTACTCAGAGCAAGTTGCCTGTTTGTTAAAGGCAACAGCCGCTCGTTTCTGGGTAGGAACTGCCTCCCGAGGGCATGAAATGTTTGGTGCCAGAAGAGGTTCAATGGCATCACACAGCTCATTAAACGTATACCGAGTCATTCTGAAATTCTGAATCCATAATTCATCCTTTATTCATGTCCTCGCCCATACATACGGACTTTACAGCTGAACTATCACCCGCTGCTTTCATCTTCTGATGAGTACAGTGGCAACAGCAGTAGTAGCTACCGAAACAGCAGCTCCAAAAGGCTAAATGTTTTGTATCTCCATCTTCCTCAGAGTGGAGTCTCGCGGGACGAGATCTTACGAGAATTACGGCTTATGCGCTAAACACCATTTAATGGAAACACCTCCAAATTGCAATTGTACTTTGTCAAAATTTTAGAAATATCACTTTTATTTTGTGAAAAACTGTAAATGAAACGCAGCTACTGTAACATCATGTGCAACTTTTAGGGCGCACTCCGATGATGCATAACCATATACAGATTTTATTTTCTAATGGTTCCTTATTGTTTTTCTCCCGTTAACCTGAATAGGATCATAGGTTAATTTGTTTAGTGCCAGCCTTGTAAATTATCACAAAATTTACATAAGAGAGTGACACAAAATAAAGAAAAATGTCATCAATTTGTCATAAAGGATCTAGTTGACCTCAGAGACCCCAAGTGGTCATCTGAGGAACTGCAGAGATTAGCACTTCCTCACAGGCTTTGTTTTTCAGCTCTGGGGGTCGTTGCTGGTCGGAGATGCTTTACCTCAACACCTTCACAGCATTTCCTTCATCTTCTTCAATTTTTCAGTTTTTCTCACCTTGTTTTTAAAGATACTGTGAAGTCGACTTAGCTTGGTTTCTTACTCAAATACAGACGTCGACATGAATTCATGGTTCCCTGGACAATAAATCATGCTGCACTTAAGCCATTGAAAGTTTTCCAGCTGTGGTTTTGAGTTAAATGTCTCCACAGCAGTTGGATGGATTGCCATGAAATGTGGTCCATTAATTCAAGCAGGTATTATAATGAATTCCAATATCGCTGGCTCTCTCATCGAAAGAAAAAAAAAGAGAATTAGTAAAAGGTTAACCTCTTGCTCCAATGACAGTGAGCAAATCCTGATAATTTTATAATCACAGATTAGGATTTAAAATGTTGACACTTTTTTTTCAGTCAACCTAAAGTATAAACAACTTTTTTTTCCTTTTAATTAAAAGGTGCTGAAATCAGAACAGCACAGCACAAAACTGCATGTTTGAACAGAAACGGACCTTTGATAATCCGAAACTTTTCATATGCTTTTTCTTCTGGATTTAAAAATAAAAATCAGAATTCCAACTCTCCTGATTCCTTCAATAAGCACATGTCTGTAGTGGTAAAACAAGACTTAATATCTTCTCAAAGCCTGCTCATATACCAAGAAAATTGCTGCTCAAATTAATATATATGAATGCATATTTTTGTGTTTCCTCTTTTTTCCATCCTTGTTATCTCGTTTGCATACTAAGAGCTACTTTGTGCCACATTATGTTTGATCCAGGACCCTACATGTTCACTGAAGTCATGGTAGAGTGAATGTGTGCGTGAGCCCCCTGTTTGTAGATGGACTCTAACAAGAAATATTTCATTTCCAGAAATTCCATAAAACTCGCAGGACTTGTCCACCAGCTGTGTATAACAACAGTGTTTGATGCTCTTAATCTTCATAAAAACTTTCCTTTGGAGTGAAGTTGTTCTTATTGAGGTTGTGAGGAGATCAGAGCGGGTGCTGGAAGGCATGAATCTTTGTGGGACTCGGAACATTTTGTCCAAGAGCTCACTGGTTTAAAACTTGTCCTGCACAATGTTTTCATCAGTCATTGTGCTTTTTTTTCTTCTATTATTCTTGTGACGCTAAAACAGAAAAGTTACACCTCACTTTCACCCTTAGGCAGTTACAAAAATCTACATAGTTACGATTTAAAAATACTTTCATACGGGAAGTTGTGATTCATGTCATGTGAAGAGCTGACCTACAGAAAACAACAGCCTAGGGAGACATTACCATTTCATAATTTATAACTATGGATTGTGAAACTACTAAATTTTAGTTAAGTAGACAAATGTACACATTTCATCATTTCTGATGAAACTGGGCCCCAAATCCTGCATATGTATTTGTTTCCATTTGCTTGATTTCTTTACTTTTAGGTTATATTTTGGTGCAAAAACTACTTGGTTAGGTTTAGGAAAAAATAATTCATTAATCTAGCAGTTAGTGATGCAGACCTACTCAGTTTCACCGTCTTTATCTGGTGTACAGTGGTTGTCACTCTTTTTTTTCATGAACATATTGATCGGAAAAAAAAGAACAAAAAGCCAACCAAAAAATTTAATTTTTTTTTTTATATTTCTTTTATTTTCTTGCGTTTATGTTGTATAGCTTACACTTTTCCTTTTTTTTCCTTCTTCATAACACTCACAGTCTGCCTGCTAGTTCCCTCTCTGTTGTCTTCACATTTAGAGTCAGTGTCTCCAGGCTCAGAGTCATTCTACTCACTTCTTGCAGGACTTTGTTTCTCCCATCTGGTGACATCAACAGTGAATAAAAACAAGAAGTCTGTCACTAACTCATGTATTACTAACGCGAGGGAAGAAGATAATTAACTTGTGGCCAGTCGTTAATTAAATTCCTATTCATGGGCAATTATTATTTAATTTGATCCTAATTTAATGTAGAGATGAATTATATAATTTGAACCAAGCTTACTGGGCTCGCCTACAAATCAACAAACTTAATGTGGTGTCCCATTTAACAAACATAGATGGGACAGTAGCTCCACGGTCATATCGTTCCTCAAACTACAGATCCCACAAAAAGCCTGCCTACACTATGGTAGCCCTGTGGGGACATATGTCCTACTCAAAAACCCAAAATATTATATACAGAGATGGTCTGTTACAACAATATCCTGCAATCTGTTGTGATTTATCACAATACTTAATCCGGGTGCTGTAGGATCGTAGTCCGAAACAAAAACAAAAGGCTATGCGGCTATTGGACAAGTTGTTGATACATTAATAATGCTAACGCTTAGCCACAAGCTAATTATCTTGTTCCTTCGCATTAGTTATCTGTGGCCATGAGTTAATTCTTTTATCGATGTTGCCAGACGGGCTCGGTAGAAATCAATCCGTTTTTGGAGCGTACCATATATAGCCAAGCTAACATCAGATGCTGTGGTGGCCAAACGCTGCAACTGTGCAATAAGCAGTGGTCACCTTGGTGACAGTTTTCACCCCTGAGCAATAAAAAGTGCTGTATGTATAAACCAAATTATTGCAGGAAAATGTTGCTCATCTCACCTGCAAGAAATGTCTATTTCATAAATAATTAATATCATATCACCCCCTTATTTTGCCCACATCAGTTTGTTTTTAAAGAAGCTGTCAAGTCGTGCGTTTGGCATGGTGCTCCTGACATCTGACGACTATGAGCAGGCTGTAACAGTTTTGTGTTGCTACCAATCCTGCCATGAATGAAAACTTGTTGAACTGGGCAATGAGCTTAGGATTGATATGTGGGGGACATGGGTCCGGACAATACAACCCAACATGGCTCCATCGGAGTAAGAAAGTCATACCTGTGTTGACTAAAAGCTCTACAAAATGGATACAAACGGATCTTTTCATGGATTTCTCTGGATTTCTTGATACAGGAATTATACTCTCTTTCTTTTTCTGAGGCAAGAATGATTCAACAGTGTTTAATGTAAAGAAATGCATTTGTTCTTCTCACGTGTGAAATAGAGAGCTTCATCTGGACAGGAACTGTCATAAAAAATGTGTTTTCTAGACAGAAAATTTAGGCAGAGCACTTCCTTAAAATAGATGTTGGTTGAATCCGAGATGGGCTCCATCAGTCAGCAACAGAGAAGAAAAGTAGACGCATATTTGTTTGAAAAATGCCATGAATCAGTGCTTTAAATCTTGCACTCAGCCTCCATTCCAGCAGTATTTCAGCAGAAATACCTTTCGGCTCTGCTGGCTGTATCTCTCTGCTGCACTGTAAAATAATAGCTGTGTAATGAGCAGGGTACCAGGCACCACATCTACCCCCGTCCACACCGCTGTGAGCCTGCAGGTAATGTGTTAGTGGAACTGATGTATAAGGAGGGCGAGGGCTATAAATCCAGTGAGTGAGTGTGTGCGAGGTTTGTGAGATGTTAGTGTTCTTGGTGTCTGTGGAACATCGTCTAATCTCAGCTCCACCAACGATAATTCAGGTGAATGTGTCAGAGTTTTCATTCAAAACCAATGCAGCTACACAAATGGATTCACACACAGACACACACGCCACCCTGTCCTGCTAAATGACAGTCCAGTGCACAGCTCATGAGCTTTTCTTCTACATTTTGTCTTTCCTCCACAGTGGTGAAAATTTATATCAAATGACCTCTCAGTTGGAGTGTGTGGCATGGAACCCTGTCAATACACTGGCATCCACCATAAAGAGGTAGGAATCCATCCATCGCTCTCTTTACAGCAGAAGGCAGTCGACTTAGTGCCTAATGCAAAAGTAGGTAAAGTAGTGAGTGCATTAGATAGAAGAGAGTGAACATTTTGAAAGAGCAGAGGGAGTTGAAGTGAGAATTTAATCTCGTCAGCTGCAGCGCTGCAGTGATGTGAAAGAGTGCTCATTGTGATTATACTACTGTGCAAAAGTCATGAGCTATTTACGGTCAAGAAGACAAGGAATACGTGCAACATTCTATTAAAACGTGCAAACAAAAATGAAAATACAGTATATGAGTAAAAAATTATGTTCGTCCAATTCTAAAAAGTTATTTGATATGAATATTTTTATTCTTCGTCACAGTCTGAACCCTCTTAGACAAGCTTTCTTTGTCATTTCTTTAAATAGTCTTCAGGAATAGTTCTCCAGGCTTCTTGAAGGACTTTCCAAACTCTCCTTTGATCCGTTTTCTGTCCAGATGATCCCATACGGCTTCATAAATGTTGAGGTCCAGGCTCTGGGGATGGTTTATCACTCCATCAGACCTGTTCTCACTGATTTTCAGTCCATTTTTTGTTTCATTTGGCATACCTTAGCCTTTTCTCCCTGTTTCTCCCTTCCATGGAGACCATGTCTGATGAGGAGTCAGCCAACAGTAGATGGATCAACTTAAAGTCCAGATGCAACTTTCAGGTTCTGTGTCAGATCTTTGTTGAATTCATTCCTATTTAGGAGATCACTATCAGATCCTGTTCATTTACTGTAGATAGTTTTTTAGTCCTTACTCTTCTTCTTCTATCCTCCACTTGACCCATTTCCACTTGTCCACACCATGCTGACATATGCAAAGTTTTCAGCTAAAAGCTCGTTGTGAATCACCTCGTTGCTGCAGAAATACAATTTTCTGTCTCTTAAATTGTGTAATCTTTGTTGTTTTCATAGATGCAACCTAAGAAATGGGAACAAATTATGTGTTTTTGTGACAGGCTGCTGGTGACAAAGTACTTCAAGATACTATTTAAAATCAGTTATTTTTGCTAAGTTGACTGTTATGTGTTGTAACAACTTTGGTTCATCACTTGAGTTTGGTGTGTTTTCATGCTTGAATGATTGGAAATCACTGATATGTTACTTAAATAAAACAAAAATGCATATTCCTATGAAAATAGAGATGTAAGGACTGAGCTGAAAATGAGTGGAAAAACAGCCAATGCCTTTAGAAAATCTGGAGAATGCTGAAGATCACTTTAGCAACAAAAACAAAAATATTAAGACAAAATCTGTTTCCTTTTAATGCAAAATATAAATATTATTTTATTGGGTTGGCTCAAGACTTTTGCACAGTAACTCAGAAGTTATTGATGCAACTCAGATGTTGGAGCTGATTATTTTTGACCAATTTGTGGCGCAAAATAGGAACAAAAATTTGTATCCAGTTTGCATTTTCATTAAAACAAACTCTTTGTGCTCTTAACTGAAGAAACGGATGCACTGATATACAGTAAATATATTTATTTTAATGTTTCATTTGATTAAGAATAACTAATTAAAGAGGTTCTACTTCCTGTGTAAAACTGGGTGTTTGGTGAGTAACATAAAATATTGGAAACTTAAGAAACTTTTCCTATAACTACTTAATATTTTTTATTACTTTTGATCAAAAACTCCAAATTCCCAGTTGCCATCAAGTGCAACACCAGTTCATATTGACACCACTGTTAGGTGTGTTGAATATGTAGTTAAATAGACTTCAAGATCCAAGAAAATATCAACCAAATATGCTGTTGAATATGTTAAGATGCTCTTTTTAGCCTCTCATTATCTAAAAGGTTCAGTTGAAGTGACTTCAGACAGAAACAATGGAGAAGCATTAATTTTCCCCATGATGGAGACCGATTTGGCCAGATCGCGTTTGAAGTTGTTTGTGTTTTTGTAATCATTTTTAGATTGTCGTTGATATTGTATCATTATTATTATTTTTAAGAGGAATAACTGGGGACAGTAATACACTTTTCTTGGCATTCAATATGCTGAAGTCTTCAGAATAATTGTAATAATTGTTTCAGTTTAGTTTTTCAATGAAACATAAAATGTCTCCTACAGTGATGTTGGTGTACAACTGTAGCCCCTTCCACACATGCACTAGTTTCCATCGATCTACAACTGAAAATGTTGGTTTTGTGTGATGTTTTCTGTAACATTTTGCAATGACCGTCTGACCAGGTCGGACCTAGTCATGTGTGGGTATAACCTTTAAAACAGCATGTGTGTGAACTGCTGAGGTCACATTAACAGCAGAAATGGGTAAATGTAGCTTCTGATCAGCTACTCAGAAATCTGACCAACTTGATATGGAGTTTTATGGCAGTACGCCATGTAGATTTGAGAAAACTGTGACTCTAGAAGTTTTCTTTGGTGGTACAGCGTCTCATCTGGCAAACAGCAGTGACTTCACCATTGATTAAGCTATATTGATACTATAGTACAGTTGAACCCTGAAAAGGATAACACTGAAAGGTGATTTATTTTGTTCTTGGTTCCATCTGCTGTCGTAATGTTTTACACAGCCACTATTCACTTTGCACTCTAACGTGATGAGGTGTGGACTATACAAACTGTTATACCTCACTTTATGCACTGTCCAGTCTTGCATCAAGGGCAGATATTGCCGTTTTTTCAGGTGTGTCTAAACTTTGAGAAACAATAACAGAAGTGTGTGTGTGAATGATCACATGCTCCCACTTTAAATAGTCTTATGCATGTTCTTATTGCTATATTGAAGACAAAAAGTGATTTGACAATGTTGAGGATGTGAAATATAATTTGGTTATTGAGTTTTAAAGCATCTAAATCTATTCCAATGGACCTTGAAAAAAAGATCATTAGAAATGATAATAAATAAACTCATAGTAATAATTGTAGAATAAAAATGCTAATAATGCTAATAAAAGAGGTGAAATTACAGTTTTAAAAAAACTCATCAGCAAGAAGTCTTGAAATTTCACAACCTTAAGCTTTAGAGATGTTTACAAAAAGAGTTGTGATGTTAAGACTATGTTTGATTCAATTGAAGTGTGTCCTTCCCACTGATGAATTTATAAGAGAAATTGCTTTGGGAAACACGGGTTACAGTCTTTATAAAATGCAGTATAATGCTCTTAACTTCTCAGATCCCTTAGCGGTTGTTGTTTAGCTCTGGTAGTGTTCAATTTTGTTGAGTTCTTCCACAACTCCTCAGTTCTCATGTCCTGCAGAAACTCATTAGAAAATACCTACATAATGACTGAAGTATCAACATCCACTGTTTAAAGTATTCAGCATGTACCGAACTGTATGTCAATGTGACCTGCATAGCTGCACGCTGGTCAGCGTCTGTGTCGGCTCACAAATACCTTTCTTCTCCAAGCCAACAGGCATTCATCATAGTTAACAAATGAAAGTGTGTGTGTGTTTTGTGGGTGTCTGATAAAGATGTGTGTGCATAAAGGGGCACTAGCAGAGAAAAATGTCTGCTTTTTGAAGCTGTTGCTTTGGAAAATGTCGTTTTTCACGTGTTCTAACAATTAAAAAACAGTATTTTCTTACACAAAACCGAGATGGTTGATCGGTGATTGTTTCAGCTCTGATTGTGATGTAGTTTTGGTTGCCTCTGCACTTACTGCTGTCAGTGATGGGCAGCAGGAGACGGGAGTGGAAGGGAGGTGGAAGGGAGTATTAAGGATGAGGAGGAAGAGAACGGAGAGCAGCAAGAGGAGTCAGTAGAGATAAGGAGGGACAGCCCGAGGAAAGGACGTGAGGAAGAGGAAGTGAAGGGGAGTTGAGCTTCTACAGGAGTGTACAGGTCCATTCCCAGGGTTTAAAATAAAAACTTAAATGGTGAACCATGTATCACCTTTCTGCTCCTGTGGTAATGCATGAGAGGTCAAAAGACTCGTGCTCCCTGAAACATAAGACTACATATTTTAAATGTGGCTGAATAAATTATTTGGGTGAAAACATCTCATCAAAAAAGTATCTGCAGTAAGAGATCTAGAATTTTTCCAAGTGAGGGGCCATATAATAACCGTAAGGGCCAGGTATATGTCCATTGTCCATGCACCTTTCTTTCCTCAGGTTAACGTGCTATTTTGCTCAACAAAATACTAGCTTATGAGTGATGTAACATATATTCATTTTATCTTATTTTTTGCTTATTTTAAAAAAATATTTCTATTGAATCACAATTAAAAGACTATGTCATGATTTTCATAAAATTTTTATATATCATTACTTTTGTCAGTTTCAACTTATTTCAGTGACAGTTGTTTTTTTTCCTTCTTTAATGGAAGGGTAGGAATAATTTTGCAGACAACTGTATAAACACAGCATTACGATAACTGTGAAAAATAGTTAATAACGGTTTCTCATTAAAAAGAGTAAAGCAACCAGTGACATTACAGGGCCTCTTCAGGGGCCAATCAGATTTCATTAAGGACCAGTGAATGACCTATGAATCAAACAATGAGTGTCTGCCATGTTGTGAAGCATATTAAGCATGTGCACCTGAAGAAGCTGAACCTCCGATTCTTCAACAATACTGTCTGATAACTTTTAGCAAGTCCCTTATAAAATCTCTACAACATCAGTAGAATTCATCACCATGGTAACCATGAAAGTGGAGGATAAGCTCGCTGCAGATGGGACCCACATCTGAAGGTGATATACCTTTGAACCTGTGAATGTTGTGAAAAGGTCTACATGAGCTCAAACCACGAACGTCTTCCTAAACCTAACCAAGTCGTTTTGGTGTCAAAATGAACCCAGATAACCATGAAAATAATTAAACTAACAGCAAGTGTGAAAAGTAAACGTCTCATGAGTAGAGTCCCATTTCAAGCTTGCTTCATGGTCCCTACAATACTGTTTTAAACAAGCCTGGCTTATTCTGTGATTTGAAAACATGTTGATCCAAGACTTATTTACCAGTCAACACTTCAAAGGATGGCTGAATGAGCTAAAATACCGTTGGGTGCCAAACGTGACACAAATAATGACCTGACTAACAGAAACATTGTTTTGTTTATTTTATTTTATTTTTCACCTTGTTGTATGTCCTCATCCAGACTTATATTCTATCTTAATGAGCAGTTGAAGGTCATTTTTGTGGTGTGTTCAAGTGCTTAGAAGGGGAGTCTACTATTGCTATAGCTTCTGACAGTGTTTTGGTTTATAGAAGCCTTAAAAGATCTTCACATCAAAGTGTTGGACCTATTCTCAGTATTGTGTGTGGTTCTGATGCAACTAAATATATTTTATGCTTTATGTTAACATTTTCATCAGTCAAATCCATTAGGACCTTTTCTTGACATGCAAACAGAAATTTATACATGTTAAAATTTGCCTTTTACATGCTTTAACAGGCAACCAAAGTAATGTTTTTTTTTCTCTTAAAGTATTGTACTTTTAATTGCACTGTATTTTCCTGCATTATGTGTTTTTGTCTTTAGACTGGACCACTTTCATATTCACACTTTGCATTTTTGCCACAAATGGCCACAGTCATATCTCTCCAGACGTTGTCTGGTAAAGGCAACTGAATTGGAGTCAGTGGAGTGACTAAACTGTCCCATTATGTATATTAACCATTATGACTTATTTGAATTAATAAAACGAATGAATGGATGTACATAAGTAACGAAGCATGTCGTATAATTCGGTGTTTGTCTTTCTGTCTGTGGGAAAATCGATGCAGACAAAGAGCACCTTATAAGCGCTCGTCTATCCTGCACATATCCACTGCTGAAGCACAGGATGCAAAAATCCTCCTCCCATCCTCCTCCTTTAGTTAGACAGACTGAAATATAACACATTTCATAGACAAGAGCTTTCTGTTTCTCTGTTATCATAAGAAGATATGAGAGGCAACAGCAGCAGCTGTGTCACAGAGCAGGTTTTGTTCTTTAGGTCAGGATGAAATGTGTTAAGTGTTTCTGTTCTTGCATGTGATAAAAAAGACTACTTGATTAATTATGTTATCCAAAAAAATGTTATTTTAGAAATATTATGCCTCATAGTTGTATAGCTGATTTTGTTTAGGGTAGTTTAAGGCTCTTTCTGGATATGGTAATGTTTATTAAAAGCATTTTTAGTTATGTTCAAAAAATCTTCAGTGTTTCATTTTGGATATTGAGAATTAGTTTAGAATAATTTATAATGATTGTTTTTATAATATTGCAGACACTTTATCTGACTATTTCTAAACTCAAATTCACTGCATTTACTGTTCAATGTTTTAAGTCTTTCACAAAACTATGCACTTGGCAGGCCACCGTTTATCTCTCACTCTGCAGGAAAAGACTCATCGTTGCCCAAATAAAAGAATATTAACGTTTAAGGTAGATCAGTATCTCAGATCCAGGATTTTTTTAATTCATCATTGGTGGAAGTTTGCAGCATCAGACTACTTTTGCTGGTTTCCATGAAACTAGATGCAAAAAGAAATCAATCTATCCTCTTTCACATGTTTTAATCATCCCAAAATTCCTTGCACTGAGCATAAGGTCCTCAGTTCAGATGTTAGTCTGAATTACGGACAATAGTCTATACGCCATTTGTGTTTTTCTAAATTGTGCACATTATTTTTGTAAATTTTATAAATATAGGCTCAAGGTTCAATCATAAATATATTGATATATGTCAGCTACTGTGGACTTACCTAATGGGCTCATTTTAACCCCTTAAGATAATTTCTGTTCCAAACAGTGTTATCAATTTAGTTGAATTTTAAATCTAAGAGAGTGTGCTGAATGGAAAAAAGGCAGAGACAACACACACATATGCTGGTGATCTGTAAGTCACAAGGTAAACATACTGAGGTCAATTTCAAATTAAATAGGACCGTAATTTGCTAAAAGTACATCATGGCCTGTTAAGTAACATAAAATGTATCCAAAAAAACCACAAACTCAATGGGATAATGTTAAAAGAGATTAAAAGAGAGGTAGTGGCTATGTTAACCCTTAAATGTTAAAGGGTTAAAGAGATAAAGAGGCTACATTCATGTTTATTTTTCAAGAGTCATCAGGATTAATTTCCTGGAAAATCTATAAATTCTACCATCAGTTATCAAACTTGTAAATCTGTCTGCAATCTCTGAAACGTATGACGTTGGTCTCTGATATCCTTTCGAATTGGATGCCTTTCCCCTACCGTATATCAGTCTGCTGATTTTGTAGCGAGGTATATTGTCGCAGAAGGTCAAAGTCCAGCTTCTACACATAAATATTTTACCCAAAACATTCACCACAGAAATAGATTTACAGTACTCTGGAAAAACAAAAACCATACATCAATGAGAGTTACATCTCTACAGTCTGTAATTTGCATTATGGGCTCAATGTGAGAAGGTGAACATGTTTGAATAATTTTGCCTTCCTGACATGATCAAAGCACACGTTATGCTCAGTAAAACTGCTTTAATGCTTTATATGTCTGGTGTTGGACTGTATGGAACTGTTGCTGTCTTCATAGATGCTTTTATGACCTTTACAGCTAAGAATGTCATTTTTCAGGCTGAAATTCATTGATTGAATAGTTTTCTACTCTTACAGCTAATATGGTTTGAGACAGCTGTTGATTTAGCTGTAATTATTTCTTTTCTCTCTTTCTGTCTTGACAGCCATGCAACAGGCTATGACAGTGACCCCAGCACCCCAATGGTGTACAGCTGCAGCACGCAGTATCGCATTCACACACATGGAGTCTTCAGGGGCATTCAGGTGGGACTCGCACTTCTGCTGCACACTTTATATATCGTCCACAGGTCATCGTCCGGTCATGCAGATCTTCTGTCTGCACACATGTACTCAGCACCTTCTTTACTGTCCATGTTTAGTGTCACGCATGTTGCAGACCGTACCGAAAACTTTGCAACAAACAGGAGGGAAAGTACGCGACCGAGACGGAGAAGAATATTGTTTTTTAATGGGTGGACTCAAGGAGATGAGAGCCTAATGCAATGAGCAGGCAATGTGAGGAGGAAATGCTGATATGTAGCAGAGCACAGATTTACAAACTCATACACAAGAGTACCTCCTCATGCACACACACACACACACAAACATGTGCACATACACAGCTTTTAAGGGTCAGGGGAATTCTTTTTTTTTTTTTTTTCCATAAATCCATTAGCAGTGGAGAAACACACACACTACATAATGATACACTTTCCATACGAGGATCCACATGTTAATAAATCATTAGATTTTAATTATTGTCTGTCAGCAGCTCTAAAGGACACGGAGCAGGAGATTCTCCAGACCTGCTCTTACTCCATTGTGGAGATCGTTCTTTCTGGAGCCTG
Source organism: Atherinosoma microstoma (assembly GCA_037177055.1). Taxonomy (NCBI): domain Eukaryota; kingdom Metazoa; phylum Chordata; class Actinopteri; order Atheriniformes; family Atherinidae; genus Atherinosoma; species Atherinosoma microstoma. Next base: position 5,448,619 of record JBBBVU010000010.1, read on the forward strand.
TTTCATTAGTCACCCTGCTCTTTTTCTATCTTTAAGGTCTGGCTCAGGACAAAAGAATAAACAATACCTCACTCTTATGCCTCTTAAAGCATAATTTAAGAGCTGCTAAAATGTGAAGTAACAGATTGAGTAAGACTTTTCTTTATATTTATTACACAGATTACACTAATTCACAGCCACTGCCAAAGATAATTCAGATGGCAGCCGTGGAATTTCATTCTTCATTAATACTTCTTTCTCAGGAAAGTTGTTGAAAACTGTTGGGAAATCACAGTTTTATTGATAGGACTTTATATTAACTAGCAACATTTCGACAAACATGCCAATGCAGCTGTCACCACCAAATTAACTTTCCTTTTAGTCCTGTATACACTGAGCTGACAATAGCTCAACAAAAATATACAGAGGGAAGTTTTTTTTAGTGTTGGTTGGCATGAAGAAAGATCAAACCTGGAGAATCCCTGACTTTGCCCACTTACAGCCCATTTATGCTCCATTACGTACAGTTTCAGACACAGGTTGGCGGCATTAATGCACCGCTATAAAGTTGTTTCCAACCACCCAACACGCCCTAAACAATTGCATAGTCTTTTTTCTAAAGTTCTCCGGTTTGTTTCTGCTCAGCACTGCCCCCGCAATCTCTGGTGGTATTGCTCCGTCTCCTGCGTCAAGCGACGGATGGTTAAGCTCCCTGAAAACTGAACAAATTACGCACGTAACCGACGCAGGAGACGGACAAAACTTCCACTTAAACAGATACAATTGATGCTACATCAGAGCTAACAGTTAAATGTGATCTCTGCATTGTTTTTCAAATGCTAGAATCAAATGAAATCAAATCAAACTTTATTTATATAGCACCTTTCATACATTGCGCAAGTGCTTCACATCATAAAAACAACAATTTAAAAAAAAAAAGTATAAAACATCGAAATCAATAGCACACACCTAATCATACTCTTTTTCACTTTTCACACATGCATCATCACACACACACACGCACATACACACACACACCCAACGCAAACACATGATGCCCCCCCTCTTTGCATAAAATTAAAAATCTGCCTAGTTTCTGTCTCTTTAACTGAAACGATTATGTAAAGATATAGTTTGAGATAAAAGACAAATGGCCTGACACCGCTGTGAGGAAACGATTTCTTAGGGACCCGTCCACACCAGGAGCCGCCCACCATTGACCACAGAGGGCATCGCCATGGGAACCGCCAAGATCAGGGAAGGCCAGGGCCCCCACCACATTTTTGCCGCTGTTTTTTGGGGCCGCCCCCCGCCCGTTAACACTGCGTCCCAGCTCCCGATTCTGGTCCGGGAAATCTTTCTTCCACTTCAGTTTTGACCAGCTGGTCGATGCTGTTAGTAGCGGCTGCAGCCGGATCCCTCTGCAGCTGCTCAAAGACGAAGTTTGTCCAACTGGTCCCGCACAATTTATTTTGGATTTCTGCAGACGACGGGAGGGGTCTCCTCCCCCCCAACCGCTGACGCAAGCTACGTGAACCGGTTCTCAACTCTGGCCCAGCAAAGAGTTGGTGCCTGGATAGAACCAGTTTTTAGAGCCAGGAATCTGTGCTTAGGCGGTCGAAAGCCAAAGAACCGGTGCTTAGTCTGGCCCTGGCTCCGAACCAGCACTGGAACCAGCTCGGTCGAAAAGGGGCTACAGAAGAAAAAGTTGTGAAGGGTGGTTTGTCAGCCTCAGGACGCTGCAGGGCAATGGAGGTTCCTGGAATGTACATAATGAACGTCAGTGTGCTTTCAAAACTAGTCAGAAACATGTCTTTTGGGGGTTAGAAAGTTACATAGTGCTACTTTGAGTTAACCAAATAGCTTTCCTTTTTTAGCTACTTAGCACTAGCTAGCTGCAGTAACAATTCATCAAGACAAGTTAATAAAGATGGCAAAATGTGATAAAGATTCCAGTTTTTCAGAAGTTTTTACCCACACTTGTGATTACTTCTTTATTTATTCATTTATTTATTTATTTATTTGCCTTTTTCCAAATAAAGTTGTTGTTCATACGTGTAGATAGAAATACCTTCTGTGGATTAGTTCTATTGCAATGAATAAATTACTCATGACTGGTCATATGACCTATTGCCGCTGTAAGACAATGAAAGAATAATGACAATCACTCTTAAAAACTTCTCTCCTCATACACGGCCGAGGCCACTGGCTTTGTTCATGTCATTTTCTCTCATTTTCATCATCATCCAAAGAAATCCTGCAGATGATGCCTAGTGCACAATCTGTGTTATAGAATTTCTAAACTTTGATTAATTTAACATAGCAGTTGAATGGAAACACCTCAAATCACATTTAATGGTTATCATGAGGTGTGTGCACTTCCTCTTAGATTTCCTAATGTTTTATGTGCTTCTACTGTTCAATACATGTCTCTTTTCTATCAGCATCAGAATTGCCTGTTTATTTGTATGTTTAATACATTTATTCAGTTGCTAATTTAAAGGCTAAATGAGAAATTTTGCCGTCAGGCCTAGAATGTTCCTGGAAGTCGAGAAAATTGAGTGTATAATACTATAAAGTTCATCTCATGCCTACACTGGTGGTTAAATTAACATGCCAGGTGGTTTGCAGCTAGAATGCTTGGAGTTATTTTAGTTTACTTTAACTGTTTGGTCAACTTTGGGGAACAAAACTACTTGGTTAGGTTTAGGAAAGACAAAGAAAGAGACATAATGAAAGCATATCTAGAGCAACAAGACTGGATACAATTGATCTTATTATAAGATCTAATGATCTATTGATGTTATGTAAATGATAAATAGCATAAATAAGTATATCATACTATAATATTATAACAAATTATATCTACAAACATATAGTCTATAATTCTTTTTTTTTTTTTTAAACTAAGCATGGTTGAAAAATAGACGCAGAAAACCTGAGCTTTTATTGTCCTTAAATACGTCTGTTTTTAAAGATAATCAGTATGGAAGGTAATGGTACAACAAATGTTGCTCCAGTGATTAATGTCTGATGATTAGCTGTGTAATGAGTCAAAATCTATTCATTCATGAAAAATATGTCTCACGTTAGCCCATTTCATTATAACTATTGTGTGTCACGTGACATGAAGTTTTATTCAGACTTTAAACTTTGTGATTCTTTCTGGATGAATTTTACATGATCACTGCTGCTGCTTTTTCTACCAGTGTTTTTCAGCGTAGATATAACTGCTAACATTTCTAACTAAAACAAGCCTGACCTCTAATTCTCGTTGGTCATTATGCTAAATGCTGAGGAAATTAAGAGCAGATGGTTGTAAGCAGGAGGAGATGGAGGGAGAGAAAGTGATAGAGGGAAGTGTGGGAAGAGTGAAGTGAAAACATTTAAGAAGGAAGAAATAAAACAGACAAATCAGGATAGAGGATGTAAATACCAGCAGGTGATGTTTACATATTTTTGGCAGAGTAAATGAAACGCAAAAATAAAAATGTTTTTATATCCACATGTTATTTCCTCTCATTCTCCTCTGGTGATGCCTGCAGTGAGCAAAGCAGTGGGGCGCTCTGGAAGGGGGTCTGCCTAAAAGGCGTGACTAACAGCTCCCTTTGGGCTGCAGTCAGTCCGGGGTCATTTTACTGCTAATTCCCATCTCATGAATATATGACTATTTTATTGTAATGATCCCCACAAGTCATTTGGATCACATGAACTTATTTACCCACAGGACAGATTTAATTGCCCGTTGTTTAAATTACACTTTACTGCTTTAGTTATTGATGCTCTTGGAGAGTTCTTTATAATTTCACCTCGAGTGGTTTAGCTTTAAACAAAACTGTTTGCTGTGCGTGTGTATGTGTGTGTGTGTGCAGGATGTGCGGCGGGTGCCCAGCATCGCTCCAGCCATAGTGCGTTCAGAGAGCAGCGAAAAGCGTCCGTTCATGTGCGCCTATCCAGGATGCAACAAGCGCTACTTCAAGCTGTCTCATCTGCAGATGCACAGCCGCAAACACACAGGTGAGAACAGCCGAGGCAAGAAAATGGGCTGTAAAGACATATATCAGGGTTCTTCAACTTCGGTCCTTGAGGACCACTGCCCTGCAGGTTTCAGCTCAGGAATGTCCAATGTCAGTCCTCCAGGGCCACCATCCTGCAGGTTTTAGATGTTTTCCTGCTCCAACACACCTCATTTTAATTAAATGGATCTCCTCAACAGCTCCTTTTCAAACTCTGCCCAAGCCTGTTAATAACTCATTTATCTGAGTCCGGCGTGTTGAAGCTGGAAACATCTTAAACCTGCAGGACAGTGGCCCTCGAGGACTGAACCCGGACATCCTTGTTATAACTGTTTCCCTGCTTACGCTCACTGGACCCAAATTAATGACTCATCAACAGACTTGTGCAGAACCTGAGAACAAGCTGTTGATCTCTGCTTCATTCGAATCGCGTTTGTTGAATCAGGGAAACAGCTCAAACCTGCAGAGCTGTGGCCTTCAATCCTCACCTACAGCAAAGTGTCTGTATATTTGCAAGACGCATGATTAAAGGTGCAGTGTGTAACAAAATCAAAGGTCAATAACAGAAAAATGTAATATATCATTAAAAACTGTCTTTCTATTGGTATCAAATCACTTTACTAAAATAACTGTTGTGTTTTTATTCTCCTAGAATGAGAAATGTATATATACTTGCCATGCGTCCACATACATGGCAGCTATTTGAGCCGCCATTTTTACTATAGTGTGTCTGAATGGACAAACAACTGTGCGTGAAGTGAGAACCCTCTGAGCTTTAAAACTGCAGCTTTGTTTGATAGGAGATAGAGCACAGTTTGGAATAAGTAAAGCCTTAAAAAGCACATAGAAGAAGATGGTACACATGTACACAATGTTGAAGTAGTTACCTGTAGCGCAGTCATTGCTGCACCTGAGGCCGCTGGATCCACTCACAGATGGAAACATGATTAGGTCTGGAAGAATTTTGGCCACTAACGGCCACCATCTGTTCACAACAATGCTTGCCATGTAAAGTCATTTCTATGCCCATCTTTATCACTAGATGTCAGTAATTCTCACACACTGTACCTTTTAATATTAATATGTTCTTTCTTCTCTTTGCCAACGTTTCTTGTGTCTTTTATAGCTCTTACCATTAAATTCTTCCCATTTTGGGATAAAGATGAATGAATGTATTGCTTGTATTTAGTCATGTGACTTAAGTAAGCTCAAATATCTTCGGTGAATGAAGTGATGGTCAAAAACAAAACAAAATGGCCTAATGTCCGAGGAAGATGCAAGATGTTGTCTGAGTATTTACATCATTTAGATGCAAGAAACCTTAAAAAAGTTGAGTTATGTGAAGTCTTGGATTCTTATGTGTGATCCATGAAAGAGTTCAACTTTGAAGAGAAATAACTGTCAGTTCAGCTCCCAAATATCTCATATGGTACTTCAGACAAGCTTCTACATGACCGATCAGATGGAAAAGCTTGGGAGCCAATAAGTTCTTTCTGTGTGGATGAGTGAAAGCAGGTGGGATTAAGACCCTTCATGACAAATCTTGCATTGTTTTTGCTCTTGTAAGTACGTATTTTGGTGTTTTTATAGCATTGCTGCTACGTGCGTTTAGTGTAAACAAACTGCAACCAGCTGTATTACTCTATCATGGCCTAGATTCTTCATAGAAGTCCAGGCTAAGTTGTCTTCATCAGAAAGATTGCTCAGTCATCCTGGTGAATGAAGCTAAAACATCAGCTCAAGTTAAAATTAACTCAACTCACATGTTTTGTGGGCTTTTTGTGTAACAACCGCAATCTTGGCAGTCTTGTCAATGAGCTAGGCTGACCACCATGTCATGTTACGCAAAACTATCAAGTGATGTCACCTGAATACAAGCTATTTTCTCAAAGTCCTGATGAAGAGCAAACCAGGAAATCTAATAAAATTGATTTTTTTTAAATACTAAATAAACTTTTCCTGTTTTTGCTCAGGGGAGAAACCCTACCAGTGTGAGTTCACAGACTGCGGCCGCAGATTTTCCCGCTCTGACCAACTAAAAAGACACCAGAGGAGGCACACAGGTTTGATTTTACTCATTCTGCATCTGTCTTTTATATTTGAGTTGACTTTTTTTCCTAAGCCTTTCTTTCTCTCCTGCTTCTCTGCTGTTTGCATGACAGCTACTATTTGCAAAATGAAGTTGCATTTTGTCTACATTGCTGCTGTGAACTGAACTCTCTCAGATAAAGTTGCTAAATGCTGGCCAAACTTTGGAATGGCTTCCCTGCAAGCCTCTGCTCTACTGTTTTTTTTCTATCTCCCTCTGTGTGTGTTTGTGTGTGTGTGATGCTGAATGTGTGTTTTCTGTACGTGTTTATGTGAATTTGCCCTGTTTGAATGTGTGCGCATGCTTACTGTACATGTGTTTAGGAGTTAAACCGTTCGAATGCGAGACGTGTCAGAGAAAGTTCTCTCGGTCTGACCACCTTAAGACACACACACGGACTCATACAGGTAAAACAAGTGCGTAAACTTTTTTTTTTCCATTTCTTCTTTATCCATTTGATATTTATAAATAATTTAGCTGCTAAAAGTTTTACTGCAATACAATATATAGGTACTTAATATATCATCATAATGTTTGAATATCTATTTAAACTTTGATTTCCGAACCCTTCCTGCGCTAACTCTCCCCCTCCTGTCTTCTACCATCCTCCTCCGCCCTCCTCTCTCAGGTGAGAAGCCGTTTAACTGTCGGTGGCCGAACTGTCAGAAGAAGTTTGCTCGGAGCGATGAGTTGGTGCGACACCACAACATGCACCAGAGGAACCTCACCAAGCTACAGCTTTCCATCTGAATCTTTTTCAACCCTGTGTACATCTGTGTATACTTGTAATGTTTCTGGTTAATCCACCCTGAAAAAAAAAGAAGAAACCAGCCTCTGTGGAGCTCCGTGGAGTCCTGATGATCAGTTCGATTTTACCAACTCTTTTCAGAACTCAGTTGCCAGACTAAAAAGTTACATTTGTATGTTTCTGTAAGCTGTATAGATATAAATCTGGTTGTTTCTGAACTTCTTTGATGTGCAAAATAAGTCTTGTGGCATCAGTCTTGCGATGCACCAGCTACCTACGTAATTCCCGACAGTGTTGTGGTGTTAACGATCCAACACAAGTTTAAATCTTCCGAGAAACACTGAACTCAGCATTTGACCTTGATTGTCGTGCTGGCCGGCACATTTTCAGAATATTTACAAGCTGCTGGGCCTCCGTCTGGGAGAGAAGCTTACAGTAATCCAAGTTAAACTTTTTATTTAGCTGTACTTTGCATTTCGAATGCACTTGTGTGCTCAAAGTGACAATTATAAGTAATTCTCGGCTTGACACATCCTTTTACTTTTCATTTCACTCTGAATTTTGTTTCGTTAAGGCACTAAAACAACAAGATTATTGCTACCAAAGACTGTAGTGTGAGTCCAAGGGATTTTACGTATCTGTGCTTTGCAGAAAAGTACAATGTTGGCATGTTATTCTGGCAGCTGAGCTGAACTGCACTTTGAAGCAAAATGTAAATCTGTCTAAACCCAGGAAATTGATGACATCTAAAACTTAAACATATCTGTTTCTGGTAGGCTGACAGTATTTTCTATATATATTACTGTCAATAAATCCCAAAGAAAAGACCAAAAACAACACTGAGAAATACACAAACCTTATATAATTGATTGGAGCTATTACATTAACAGAACTGAGGGAAATAACTGGTTTGTTTTTACAGCAGTGAAATAATGAACTGGTTATGGATTCAGAGGTTCAGGTAAACTCTACTGTTTACTCTGAGCAGAAGTGACAGATTTCATGGAGGTTTTTTTGGTGTTAGCTAGAAAACATTTTTATGGTGTGGTTAATATAGTATGCAGACTGAACCAAGTAGTTTTTAATGAGTGAACCATTTCATTTTACAGTCATTGGAGGGAACTCAAAAGCCAAGCAGTGTGTTCATATAAAGATATAGTTGTTTTTGGACTTTTCATGGGCTTTATTGACATTAAATAATTCAATAACAGTCAGTGCCTGAATATCACTGAAAAAATGTAATATGTTTCCACAGTCTCCAAATGCATTTTAAGGCTCATGTAAATATGAAGTATGTATGCAAATCCAATGATCATGACGTTAGTTTGTAAGGTCTCCATGGTAAGACTTCTGAACTGTTAATCAGTGCAAATCTTTGCACTTTCAATCCACTCAGAAGAATATCAAGCTGTATCCATTTTTACTGAATGTGACATTTTATTTGTCCACTGTTGTTGTTTTCTACCAGCTTGATGCGCAGTGAGGTCGAAGGTTATCGTCTGCTGCACACATGCTCCTGCAGCTCAGCACCTTGTCAGCTGTTGTAAATATCTGTTATGTGGAACTACTTTGGGACGGCTTATTTATTTTCTTTTTTTTTTTTTTGTGGACAAAAACTGCTTTCACTGGAATGATTTAAAGCAGTGGTTCCCAACCTAATTTCCTGGAAGTTCCCCATAGCTGCACCCTGCACTCACACAGTCATTTTACAGATCTTCATTAACCCTTTTGAAAACAAAACAAACAAAAAAAAACCACACTGTTTCCTTTTATAATAAACTAAAAGCCACCTTGGGTTTGCATCACTTTAGCCTGTTTTAATGGCTCCCTGACGGCTAGAGCGCTGGGCAGGAGAAGAACCAGAAACCATGTGTCCAACCATGTATCTGACAATCAAAAAGTCCGAATAAATTGAATGAACTCAACCATCACAGCCCAGTTATCCCTCATCCTCAAGGCTATAAATGTAGACGTCTAACACGTGATTCTAACACATGATAGGTTGTATCATCAGTCGTAAATCAAGATTCCAAAGTAAAACTGCAAACCTCCACCATATACAGTAGTAGCTTGGAGAAAACTCCCACTCAAGGCCTTTTTTAAAGTAGCTCCGACATGGACTATGGTCATATTGTCCTAAACTTGACCTCCTGTTGTCTTGTTAAAAATGTCATGGGGTTAAGGAACGGCAGTTAGATGCATTAGGAAGGAAGAAAACTGACTTTGATGCATTAACACTCAGCTGTGATGAACTGAACTTACGCGTTCATCAAATATCCTACGAAAAGTGCCTTAGATACTTCATGACTCAAATGAATGAGTCATCTAGAGGCTGGTGCAGAATTTGACAACAAGCTATGGAATAATCGTGTCTTTTAAGTCATGTGTGTTGCAGCAGGGAAACAACTAAAACCCGCAGGACCCTGACCCAAGAGGCCCAGAGTTGGTGATCCCTGGTCTGGTGTATCCTATGCTAAAATAGATCTTAAAAGAAGCATTGGAGTACTTCTCCATAGTACAGGGATGTCCAAATTCCATCCTCTGGGGGCTACTGCCCTGCAGGTTTTAGATGTTTCTCTGCTTACACTCCCCTGGATCAAATTATTGGGTCATTAACAGGCTTGTGAAGAACTTGAGGAAAAGCTTTAAAGGAGATCAATTTAAATTGAATCAGGTGCGTAGGAGAAGGGAAACATATAACAGATTTGGACAACCTTTCCTTCGTATTTAAAGAATTCTACCAGAGGTTTGTCCTCATCCATAATTGGTTTAAAGAAGGAAACACTACCAGTAATGAGAATTGTTGTTTGACATAAATCCAACTTTGTACCCCAATTTGCCAAGCATGATGCTTGATTCAGGACCCCGCAGTCTCTAACGTGTCAGGGGGGTGTGCTGTTTCACTCAGAAACACATCAATCAGCCGTTTGAGTTATAAATGCCTCTTTGAAGGCTTCACTTAGTTCCAGCAATTCCATAAAATACACAAGCCCTTCCTGTACCAGCAGTGTTTGATGCCCTTCCTCCTTAAATAGACTTTTGATAATCCAGTAAATGTGTTGTAACGTTACAAACTACAGTTAAAAACAACGCACACCCCCTGCAAACCTTGGTGGTCTCCTCAGCATGGTGAGGACCACAGGTTGGGAACCACTTGTTTTAAGAAGGAGAGGTGTCATTCGTTCTTCATGTACTCCCATATGTGACAAACCTCTCTGCCTATTCTTTTATTTTTCACGGTTACAATATAAAAGTTATCATTTGAAAAGTTCAAATTGAGTCAATAGTTTGTTTTATGAGTATAAAACACAGAAATGCCTTTAAGGTATTTAAAAAGCTGAAGTTTATTGAGTAATGTTAAGGGTTTTTTCTTTTTTTTTAGTGGAGTTAACTTGTCTGTTGTTTCTGTGGTGTGTAAATATTGCAGGACTTTGGCAGAGTATTCAAGCTTTAAAATATGTCTGCTGGTCCACACTGGCTCTGTGGCCGGGACATTACGGTCGAGATGTGAATAATACTTCTTCACCATGGGAACTGAGCTCGTTCCATGGGGGAAAAACATGTAACTTAATTGATATATATAAGACTTTTCTTAGGTTGGTTCCAGGAACTGTTTATATTTTCTGTTTTTGTTCTTTTGTTCATGTGCATTAATATTTGAGTCACAGAAAAAGCAAACGTCAGTGAAACATTTTGTACTCAAAAGTGTGTGATTATTGAAAATGCTGGTTTCTCTCTGTTTAAATGTATTGTGACTGTTTTGATACAGTACGTTTGTCTCTGTGGTCTTTATTTATCAGAGCTTTTGTTGGTTTTTAAGTCTGCAAACAGCTCATCATACGTTATCCTTTTTCCACTAAGAGCCATTTTTGAAAAATATGCAGCACTGGATTGTAAATATCTTGAAAAAATAACATAGAGAAAACAAAAAAATCTGTACATCAGATTATCTTAATTCAGATTTGATGCCATATCACGTATTTAAAAAAAAGTCTCTCTTTTACATTGCATCTTGTATTTTTAATAACTAAAATATCTTTTTTAAATACAATAAATAAATTATGGTCAATCACAGTCCAAGATTGGGAGTTTTAGATTTAGCCATCGCAACTCTAACAAACACACACAGTTGTGTAATCACAAACACACACAGTACAGTGTAGTACCATCCACTTTCCTCTCTTTATCTCCCACAAAATTCCTTATTGCATTCCTTGGCCCTCCTCTCAGACTAAAATGTTATTTTTCCTCAAGCTGCTCCTTTTTTACACTTCTCTCTTCTTTTCTTAAATACCAAGAGCAGCTTTTTTTTTTCTTTTTTTTTTTAAGATAAAAAGCTGCTGCCTGGCTGATTTTTTTGCACTTATTTTAATGGAAGTTGACCATCAACAATGCTTACTTACATCCATTTTATTTACGACATTCCGTTCTTCGTGTAGAGAGAAAAGCAGCAGAGCAGAAAACAACCGAGACGGATGAGTGCGGAGATGGATAAAGTCAGATAAGGCAAAGTTTCTTTTGTGAACTTTTATCATAAGTTTAGCCAAAGTGTTAGCGTAAATCAGGCAACGTGTCCGATTCCCTCCGTGGAAATCCCCTGAAACTCCCCAGGGCTCTTGTGCTATATCTCAGCTGTCGGACGAGGCCTACATCTCTCATCTCTCTTTGCTCTTTGTGTGTGTGGGGGTGTGTGTGTTTGTGTGTGTTTCAATGTTTCATCTCTGCCCCATCCTCATGCCGACGAGGCCCTTTGAAGCCTGATATCTGGTCAGTGTAACTGCAGTTTTGTCCACTTTCAGTAGTCACATTAGACACTGGATCTAAATCTACTACTTAGAGCAGATACAGAAAACGAGGATTAGGCCCCTTTAAAAGTAGAAGAAAAACTTACAAGTCAAGCTCAAGAGTGCTGTGGCCATATAGAATATGATTTGTTAAAAAAAAAGAAAACACCTTTTAAAACCTGAGGCTTTTCTGGACTAAACCATTTTATTTCAGCCTCAAAAGAAGCTTAGAAACATTACAAAAAAAACAATTAAGAATTATTCACCTCAGATTCAGGATAATAAACATACAGATAAATTCTCTAAAATGAACTAACATCAATGAAGAGTTTCAAAGGAACCGCTGAACACAAAGTGGAACTTTTTGCAGCTAAACAACCTCGTGTGCAACATCATTTGTGCTGTTTTTCCCTCTTACATTTATTGTACAGCCCTTTGGTCAGCTGTTATGCTGTTTTTAAAGTGTTTTGTAAAGAAGATGGTATTTTATGGTAGAAGAGTTGGAATGTTTTAAATCAATGGCTAGAAAGTCAGAGATTGATGGATGTATGAGTAGAAAGTGCTGTAAACCTTTGACTAATAATATGTGGGTTTCTGTCCAATGTCATCACAAGGGTGCAGAGTTGCCATTCATTCATTCATTCATTCATTCATTCATTCATTCATGCATTCATTCATTCATTCATTCATTCATTCATTCATTCATTTGTTCATTCATTCGTTCATACATACATACATTCATTCATTCATTCATAACCTTTATTCATGTGGGAAAGACAATTGAAAGTGATCAATCTTTTTCAATGACACCCCATTATAATAATGCAACAATAATAGAATTATTCGTTTTTTCTCGTTTCTTTATATTCCTTATTTCTTGTCCCAAAAAAGGAAATTGATGCAGCATTTGATTGAAAAACAAACGTAGCACAGAAAATTGGAAATACATTATACAAAGCAAACCCAGTTTCTGCACAATTCTAACAAGCTTGAAAGTCAATATTTGGTCTGAGTAGCTTTATACTTCATCACTGAACCCTCTCTCTTGTCATGTCTTCAGGAATAGGTCTCCAGACTTCTTAAAGGACTTTCCAAAGCTCATCTTTGGATGTTTTCTCCTTTTTGTTCTGTTCTCTGTCCAGATGATCCCGCACTGCTTCAGTTATGTTGAGGTTCTGGGGAGGATCCATCTCTCCATCAGATCTGTTGTTACTCACTTTCAGTCTAGTTCTTGTGTCATGTGGCATAGTTCAACATGTTCTCCCTGCTTCCCTTCATTAAGAATGGCTTCTTGGCAGCCTTTCTTCCATGGAGACCATTTCTATTAAGACTTTGGCCAAGAGAAGATGGATCAACTGAAGGTCTAGAGACATCTCTCAGGTCCCGTATCAGGTCGTTGCTGGATTTGTTCCCATTTCTTAAGAACATCACTTTCAGATTCTGACCATCTGATCGTTTTTTAAGTCTGACATTTATTTTGTCCTTCACTTGTCCAATTACCTCAAACACACTTTTAAACATCACACTAAGATGTACCAAGTGTTCAGCGAACAGCTCTTTTTTCCCCATCTCACTACAGCTCTCAGGGCCGATATACTATTGGCACCAATACAATGTGAACCTGATTTATAGTCAAGAGATTAGCAATAACCCAGTAGTCTACCAGGAGGAGCTTTGTTTTACATTAAATGCCATGAAGTTCTCCTCTTCCTGCCAGCTACTGCAAACAACATCAATCCAAGAGAATAATATAGGTGCTTCCTGAAGGCCCCGGATATAAACCTAAGAGAGAATGATTGATTATTAAAAGGGTTAAGAGTAGAAGCTGTTGTGCAACAAAAAGATGGATGTATGTTGAATATTCTGAGGTGATTTTCAGCCCTCAAGGACCAAGACAGTGGATCCAGGCCTTGTATTAATGGCGATGTCTTCTATTAATGTATCTCAGTGGGAGTTTCGAGTTTTAAGAGCATATAGACAATTTACGGATAAATTGCTTCAACTGGCATATTCAGCCCGTCTGAATAACAGCAAACAAAGATGTTATCAGGAGACATGAAGCCTTTTTCTTATCAGCCTTTTTGACTTGTCAAAACAGGAAAAGCACAGATGGAAAAAACACAAAAACAACCACAAGGGTTCAGTTCCATTAACTTTTCCTGTAAGCTCCTAAAGGACTCTGCAAGCACAACAACAGGGCCTCAACTAAATGGAATGGAGCCATTATCGGTTTCAATATATCAACAAGGAAATATGTTTTCAAGCGCAAAATTCAGGCAAATCATATGTCTTGTGGAAATGGTGCAACTGAAGTTTTACTAATAAAATGAAATATTAATGAAACCTTTTCACTGTTTCATACACACAGTTATGCTCAGAATGACTGGGTTTAAATCACTTCACAAAATCTTGACCAGAGCCACACACAACCCCAAAACATGAGAATAATTCAAGATTTTCTCTTTCATCTCTCCATTGGTTGTCTTGTTTATAACTTGGTTTTATAAAACAGGACTGTGGTGATGATAAAGAGCTGATAATATAAACTTTTGCCCCCTGTGTGAGTTAATCCAGTCATGGTGTTGGCAGTGATTGCAATGTCATCTTTCCTGGTCTGCACACATGAAACAAAATCATTTTCAAATCACATTTTGCCTGAAGATAAGAGTAAAATTGACAAATAGTGGACGGTGTTTTCCAGAGCAAAAAAAAAAAAACAAAGAAGAAGAAGCAAACCAGCATCAGGGAGAAAAGAAAAAGAAGAAATGGAGGAAAGAGAAAAGAAACATTCACTGCAGTCGAGTTGTTCTGTGATTTGTGGAAACAGGAGTGGAGATGATAATGTGGATGTTTTTGGTCCTGGTACGGCTCAGCACTGCTCATTCCCCTCAATCTGACACACAAACACGCACACACACACACACACACACACACACACGCTTAGTGCTGGACGAGCTCCGTGCAGTTTGTTTCTCCAGAGACTGCACTCCTTCAAACTGTGTCAGAGATTCATGTTGCTTCGAGAGGATAAAACATCTGACCTGAGTACAGCAAAGCCACATCCACAGCAGAGATTCAGATCAAATAGTGCAGCGTACGTGTTGAATAAACACACATTCTTAAAAGAAAAAAAAACCATTTTGTGTCTTGGACTTGTTTTTTTCCTTCACAGTGGTTTTAATAAGCTCAATTCGACATCAGTTATCAGATTATTAAGAGATGATCCTCCCTCTCTACCAGCAGATCTACTCGACATTTCCATTTTGTGCCTCTGAGTAGGATTGAAGGGAAATCTGTTTTATTGCTTTACGGCACAAAAACAGGAAGGAGAATGTTCCTCCAGCTCAAAATGAGCTAAAGCTTTGACAGTTTCTGGCAGCTGTAGATTAAAGGAGTGAAAGGCTCGGTGGAGAATCCTCTTCAGTAAAGCCAAGCGAAGAAAACAGGAAATCCAAGAAATGGATTATCAAAGATGATGACCTCATGTTTTTAGACTGAATAATAAAATGTTAGTGGTCCAGTTTTAGATCTAAAAATCTGCTACCTGACTGTGATGGCTTTATCACATCTAGATTTCTTCAATAGTCCCTCTGAGATTCTGGACTGATATATCTAAATGATTATATGTTATATATACTATAAACATCCTCAAAACCTTTCTGCTGTAATGATTCATAGCAGCTTTGTGTTTGTATTTTGTTTAAATAAATTAATCTGCAACCCTGTTTCAGTTCCATGGTTTTAAAGTTCTCAACAACCCTTTTAGGTGGTATAAAGATGGATGCATCCACCCTGACACCACCCACTGGTTAACTGGAGCCTCAAGTTTAGCATTTTAACCTTTGATATTTTCTATTTTTTGAAGCCAGATGTTACAATTGATGGGAAAAGCTGGCTCCAAAAATCCACGATCAATATGAGTTTCACCGATTTGTCAAACTCATCTTGGCCACATCATTCACTGCTGCATCATCTATTTTTACTCAGACTTTGCTAAAAGGAAAACCCAGCTGTATTGAAGAACCTGTTAAGTTTGGGGATTTTTCAGGGAAATTATGGGCACAGCGCGTTCTCCTGGCTGAAGAAAAGAAAGCTCATCCACCTTGATATCAGGACACAGCTAAATAACAGCATTTCTTGAAGCACAGTATGGCGGTAACTTGCAAATCTGTAAAAGTATAAGCACTGTTTAACATAAATTCTGTTATTTTGCATGCCAGTCATCCAGGAAACTGTTATTTTGATGCAGTAAATTATCATTATCAGTTTTAATGCAAGCCATGATGTTTTCTTAACCGTTCCCATGTAGTTTTCAATGTCTAACAACTTTAACTAAGTAGTCTGTAATTTGTAAAACTGTGATTGAACAAAAATAAACTGTAGCTGAAACTTAAAATAACTTTAAGCTGCTCTAAACCCCAAATGTGGACTCTGAAACATCCTAAAGGTGATGCAGCAGTTGTTTCTGGACTAGTCAACAACATGGAGGCACACTGAGGGTCACTGTGCAGTTATTTCTGGAGTAAAAAGAGAAAAAAAGGCAAAAATTGTGTCACAAAAATGAATGGACCTTGTTTTGTGATTGTTAGACATTTTGCTGTGATGTTTAGAAAGCTATAGCCTCTACATGTTTCAAACATATACCATCATAAGCTGTGGTGGATTTTTGGTTTGGCTGTTTTTGGTTTGTTTTGTTTCCAGAAAGGTCTTTTCATCAAGATAAACTGCATGACTGCAGTAAAGAATCCAGGTGTTAAACTGACCTCCAGACTCCAGAGAGTGTTATGAAGTTGAGTTTTATGAGTATTAATCAGTACTTTAAGAATTGGAGTTGATTCCTTCTTTTAAAAAAAGATACTAATCCAATCTGTTTCTGGTTTATTTCTATAGGAATCGGTCTTAATTTGCAACTCTCTTCTATTTTTTTTTTTTTTTTTGGTCAAAATTGTCCTCCTCCCCAAAACAATCCCATGTGTTGTATTTGCATAAAGACAGAAGCTGTTTAATGTTGCGATTACACGTAAATACAACAAAATGGCTTCATGAAAGCGATGATCACCTTGTAAAAAGAAAGTATTTTAGCTCAAACCAAGTTTCTGTTTATACCAAACAAATGTTTTTGTCTAAACTGAACCAGAAAGGGAGACAAGTCTTATAGTAAAGTTTTGCTGTGTTACTGATTGGTTAGTCTGGTATCTTCTTACAAAGGTTTGTGGCTGTTCCATCCGCCAATCGCCTCCGACCATTAAACAAGCCTCCTCCTTGTCTGCTTTTTAAACTCTGCTTGAAACTCACTTATTTTCTTTGGCTTTTAACATTAATCACGCTTGATGCTTTTATGTCTTCTGAGGTTTTGGTCATTTTTTAATTTCTTAATATGTTTTAGTGTATTTATTATATATCTAGCGATATAGATAGGCCTATATCTAAATATATAGATATAGATTTTTTTTTTTAAGGTGAGTGATTGTTTTACTGTACAGAACTTTGGTTGACATTGTTGTGTTTATAGTGCTTTATTAATAAATTGGATTGGAATTGTCCTTCATCCTGTTGTGGACTTTGTGGCTTGTTAAATGACTGGCTTGACAATGATGTCAGCTCAGATAGTCAAACACAACAATATTGTTACAGGGGCAGTAAAGATATGAAAAAGACAAGAAGATGCTCACTCACACATCCAGAGCAAATCCAGACTGATTTCAACTTGCTGCATAAGTTTAACGTATGATCTAAATATCACAATGGCTGAATGGAATTAATCTAGTCGATCAGTGGTATCTGTACAGTTTAAAAGCTTTGCTTCCTTTTTCTAAACTCACAGTGACCCCGTTATTTCAGGAGATCCTGAAAGAATAAAAGCAAACAGAGACTGAAAGAAGAAGAGAGATGGTCTGCAGCTTTGAGGGTCACGCATGCAGCTGGCTCTGCAGCAAAGGTCAGAAAGGCAATGACAGACTCAGACGCTCTGAAACTCACTTTAAACACACACCTACACACCAGTTGCTTTCTGAGACTTCTGAAAATCCCTCTGATGCTGATTTGTTTCTTTGCAACAAGAGGGAGAGCAAAGATCAATAATTAACTCATCAGGATAACTAGACAGCGCCTTCATCTTCATCTTCATGTTTTTTAAACAGATTTCATATAAACAACGTATAAAAAACCCATCAGTAAAAACAATATTCTATTCTATGTTTTTCTATGTTCTGCCTCAGCATTTTTACAAAGATTGCATTTCCAGTGAGAATTGTGTTTATTTTGAAGGCCTTTCTCCTCTCAGGCTGGCTAGCAGCATTTTTCTCATGAGAAAACACTTCGCATCAAATTCAGCAGCTTATTCTTTAGTCTTTATTTGGATGGAGAAGTCACTTTGTATCAAGAAGTTCTCCACAAGTTTCTTAAAGTTCAAGGCCAACCAACATTTTCAGTGTGTGAGAGAAAGCTTTCTCGCTCCCTGGTCACAATTCCAGGGTCTCTGTCTCCACCTAGTGGTCAACCTGTGTCAACACTTCTAAATGTGTCATAAAAGTTGATATAAAAGTTGAACCCATGAAGTGGAGATTATTACATCCATGGATTAAATGTGTATCCCCCCCCCCCACACACACACACACACATACACACGATTGTTGTTTTTTTTCTTCACTGTACTCGAGATGACATTCAAACATGACATTTCTAATGTTTGATATTTATGTAGTGACTAGAAAGCCCATAAAATGACATTTTCAACCATTTGCCTAATAAAGCATTTTCCACCTGCTTCCAGGTTGTGACTGAAAGGTTTTATCTGATCAATCAATCAATCAATCAATCAAACTTTATTTATAGAGCACTTTTTCATACATAAAAATGCAACTCAAAGTGCTTTAGATTAAAAGTATAATACGGTATAAACGGTATAAAACTATGTAAAATAGAAAAATAAAATAGAATAAAATAAAATAGAATACAATTTTAAATAAATAAAGTAAAAATACCAATAATAGTATAAAAAAAAATTAAAAGCTTTGCTAAAAAGACTCAATCAGTCTTTTCTTACCTGATTATGTAACTTGAATGTGGTATGACAACCCCACAGACAATGACACTATCACTGAGAAAAGAAAATAAGAAAATAGGCTATTTTCAACATCGAGATTTCCTCTGCTAATGAATGAACATAAACACATCATTATTAGTCTACTTTTTCTTTAGCCTATCGTAGCGTTATCCAAAACACAAGTCCAAGTCACCGGACTTATGTAGTTTAACGTGTGTTTTTAATTTAATATAGGCCCGTTTCTTTTGTGTTTGACGTGTCTGACCCACAACTTTTTCATAGTTTCACTTTCCTTTTTCCATCTCTGTGAGTCAGAGCGCGTCAGTCAGGTGTAAGTTTTGTTTTTGTGTTAAGTTTCGTTTCTGTCTGCCAGGAGAGCCGCACAACAAAGATCAGCTGTTTGCCGTCAGCAGGCGCAGAGACAACATGTTTTCATGGGGAGAGGACTGTCGGCGGGGGTTTTGGTTGAAAGGCGACGGTAGAAACAGCTCAGCAAACAACAACACTTCGTCAGATGCTGGAGTTCATCATTTAAACACCGGTTATCTCATCACGCATCTGTCAGCGGGTCACAATGTGCTGGCTTTCCTCAAAAGTAATGGAAATGCCTTCATCATTCCCACAAACCAGGACAAGGATGGAAGAAGAGTGAGAGGAAAACAAAGTGAGCATCAGTTTTATTCAGTTTAACTCACAGTTCCTGCAGTTTTACCACCTGCTGGGCCGACTGTGTGTGTCTGGTTTGTGTCTTTCCAGAGTTTGTGAAATATAAGGAGAGGATTGGAGCTGTGAGTTGTGGTGATGATGTGGTAACACTGCTGTCAGAGAGAGGCTCGGTCCTCTGTGTGGACACAACCCACAGTCCTTACACACCCAGGTATGCTGTTTTAGAATTAAACGAATTGCTGAAACATGTCATTTAATCTCACTGGTTAATTTTTCATTTGTCCTGCAGTCAGTTTAATCTTGTCTTTCTCCTTGCTGACTGATCTCTCAGGTTGGTGGAGACTTTTTCTAACATACCAGTCTCTCAGGTTGCATGTGGGAGCCAGCATTCAGTTGCCCTCACCAAAGGTACAGTTAAATGTGCAGTAAACCCTCAAACAATTTGTATCAGACCAATTAAATGGTTAGTGCATCATCTTACATAAATAAAGAACATTTTAGTCTGTCATTTTACATTCACTTTAGTCTGTTCCACCAAGGAAGGATCACGTTGTTATCCTTCGAATATTCAGCCCAGGTTAATGGGATCTGAAACAGGCAAGCGACAATGTGCAACACATTGTTTTGATTATGTTAATCATTTAAAATCATCAAAAGGAAACACAAATATGCACCCACATATGATCACAGGGGACCAAGGGACATAATAAGAGTTTGTAAAATGGTATGCTGGTGCAATTTTCCATCGTTACTCACATTTTAAAGCCTCACTGCTGAGCTTTAGCATATTTTCTCACTTAGGTGCCCCTAACAACAGCTAATTCACCCTCCGTCTTGCATCCTGTATCTTTGCTGAGCTCTCTCGAGCGAGTAAAAGTCAATCTGAAGTTGATTCTTGTCTTATATCTTGCTCTGTCACTTTATTTCTTCCTTTTCCTTCCTCTGATAATGTCCTCTTGTGCTGAATCAGCCCTGGTGCTCGTTCAAAATGACCATCGTGTTGATTTCCAGTTGCTAGCGTGTAATGTTGTGCCACAAAGTGAAATGTTGCTGTAAAATGATGAAGTGGAACAGGAGAAAACTTGTGTTTTTACTGAGGACGCTGCAGCATCACTAAATGTTACTATGCATCAAAATGAGTAAAAAAACATACTTTAAGTATCAGAAAGTTATGTAGTGCTACACTGAATAACTTCAGAAAATTGTACCTTTGATCAATATTTTAGCACTTGAAACCTAGAGGGACCTCCAACCAGGATTATTATCAATTGACTCAGTTCTCACTATTCACTAAAACTAGTATTTCTCACTTTCTGAAAAAAGTATAATATCATAAACACCATTAAACCCTCAGTTTTAACTGTAAATGATTCACCTTTCCCTTATATTTATTTATATCCTTTTAAAATAAGGCCTGTAAAGTGAGTAGTACACATTGTGTTGGATCCCATCTTATTGGGCCTGTAGGGGGAAAACAGTGCATTATGTATTTATCTGTTATGGTGTCTTCCTTGGGAATTTGGTTATTACAATTCTGTCTTCCCAGTGGGAAAAATCAACTGGAACCACCCCTACAGTGATAAATAGGTGCAGTAAGAAATAGGTTATTAACACATATCTGTTAGTTTGTGTCCTATTAAACTAGTGTACAAAATCTCTGGTGAAATATCGTGTTTTTATGTCCAAAACACAATGTAATGACTTTTTCCGACGTCCAACCGGAACACAGTCAACGTGTTTACCAGCTTTGAGTTTTGATTTCCAAAATAAATCAAATTCAGTGTTTGCTCTGACCACACAAACCTGATCTGACTTGTATGGCCTGCTGGAATTATTAGAGCAAATCCACACTGACATTTTTGGCCCCCTGTTGAAACTCTTGTTCTTATTTTAGTTTATGCAAATGTAAATAGCATGTAAATAAGGAGGTATAGTAATAAATCAAGTTAACAAACAAGTCTGCACAGCCACAACTAAATGTGGTCCTCCCAGACATCCTTACACACACCCTAACAACACTTAACAGGAACAAGTACGGTCCCATTGTTGTCCATGTGTGACCAAGTCTAATTGGTTTTTTGCTAGCATTGAAATAATTCATCCCAGTGCATCTACAGCATGTTACAAATCTTCTTTTTCTGGTTTAATAGGTAACAAGTAAGTCCCCATGTGCAGTATAGTCATGCATCTATGAAAGGAATCTCCTCCTCTAATATATAACTTTAAGAGCCATGCAGGCTGTCATGATACAATGCATGTTGTGTGTCTGTCAGTTCAAATACAGTCTTGTTCTTTTCTTTTTTAACCAGTTTCATGTGGAAAGGAATCTCCTCCTCTAATAACTTTAACATGTGGTACCATGGGGTATCTGTAAAGATTGTGGGATCTGCATCAGAATCTAAACATGTTCACTTTTACTTTAGTGGATGAGAATGAAGTTCAAATTCACTTTATTAGCTTGTTCTCAACCAATCAGAGGACTGCTGCTCATTATGAGGTTGTAAAAAAGGACCAGACAGGAGAGTAGAAGGCGATGTTGCTCCACTTGCAATGAAACTCAGTTGTTGTGATTTCCCTACAGGTGGTCAGGTCTACACATGGGGTCAGAACTCTAGAGGCCAGCTGGGTCTGGGGAAGAGAAGTTCTGGATCCGGTTCACCCCAACAGATCCAGTCCCTGTCGGCCATCCCTCTGGTTCGGATCGCTGCGGGAGGAGAGCAGAGCTTGGCCCTGTCTGTGTCTGGAGGAGTGTTCGGATGGGGGAGAAACGACTGTGGACAGCTCGGACTGGGAGACACTGAAGGTAAAGATGCTCTATTTTTCATTTCTTAGTGTTTTACTGTAGCATTCATGTAAGTGTGATGTGTCTTTGTACAGTAAAGGTAAAACAGTCACCAGTCATACTATCTTAAGTATGTTCAAAATGTGATAATTAACAAACATTATTTTATTAACATACCCTTACATACATACATTTTTTCTACAGACAGACATGCACCGGTTTCTGTTCATAGCCTGAACCTGAAGGAAACTTGTGACATTTCTTGTGGAAAACACCACACTGCCATTTTGACAAAGGTTAGTCAATGAAATATTTATCCCAGACCTGAAACTTTGTCTTGCAAACAGACAGGAAGTCAGCGTAAAATAGTTGAATATGAAATGTATTTGTAGCAATGCAGTGAAATACTGTCTTGGGTACACGGTTTGAAATACTTTGTTTAAATTCTCTTAATTTTGTCTGTAAATATTGGGAATATATGTGGATAATCCCAAAATGTAGTTTTCTGGCTCACAAGCTGATGGTTGGCTGAGCTGTGGTCAGACTTGTTCCATTCTCTCTATGTTTTCCACGACAGTCATCAAATGAGCTCGCCGGTCTTCTGGTTTGTAACTCATGAGTTTCCAGTCCAGCTCATAGCAATCATTTAATTTAGATGTAACTTACAATTTACAATAATTTATTCAGAATATGTTATTTTTTTCATCTTCTGATGAAGATCATTCTGTGACATCTGTGTTTGATCGATCAGAGCTTGCTGACATAATCTAATAAATGCTGCCTTTAAAAACTAAGTATTTTATATTTACATTATTTTAATTTAATCATTGTAGAGGCAGTAGTGCATCATCCTCCTCCTTAATATCCCTCTGTGTTGACCAAAAAGCTCCAAACTAAGAGCAAACACTAAAGTTTTTTGTGTTTTTTTTTCTTTTTTCTTTTAGGTATCATTAAAGTCGAGTGGTGTCTGATTAATACGAGATGTTTGTTCATGCCATTTTAATCTGAGGGATTAGCTTCACTCTGTGACCTTTGACTGGTTTGTTGGTTGTTTTTCCAGCATGGTGCCGTGTTTACTTTTGGCTCTGGTCAGTATGGACAGCTTGGACACAACTCATTGCAAAATGAACTCCGTCCTCGGCTCGTTGCAGAGCTCCGGGGGTCAAAAGTCACCAAGATTGCATGTGGAAGGTACATTTCATCAGTATTTATTATGCAGTTATTCTGAACCTGTTTAGCTCATTAATTATTCCGGATTTTATATTTATTTCTATATTTGTTTTGCAGAGTTTAATAGTTAAAAGCTGTTTTTAAATCAATTTACCAAGTCAATCAATTTCATTTTA
The DNA here is from genome assembly GCA_037177055.1 of Atherinosoma microstoma. Classification (NCBI taxonomy): domain Eukaryota; kingdom Metazoa; phylum Chordata; class Actinopteri; order Atheriniformes; family Atherinidae; genus Atherinosoma; species Atherinosoma microstoma. The sequence continues at coordinate 5,472,074 of JBBBVU010000010.1, forward strand.
GGAAAAATACCAGTGTGACGGGGTAGCCGTCACAAAAGCTGTTTTCCAGCCGTCTACTGCACTTTGTCATTCATACCTACACACACACACACACACGCACACATACCTATACTAACAATGATACTGCACTAGACCTACCTGTTTGGAGAGGAATTGTTAGTGTTT
>JBBBVU010000010.1:5485860-5500321 GCA_037177055.1 Atherinosoma microstoma
AACAGAGCAGATTCCCATTGACTCCCATGTTAAAAAGGCCAACTTCACAGCAGAATTAAACATGTTTACAGCCTGGTCCATTCATTTTACAGTCATTGGTCCTAACCAGGTCCTAACACAGAAGTTCACTCTGGACTGGGCTGAAGACAAAGCCAGCCATCACATCCAGTTCACATTTCCATAACGAATTGTATAGCTTACTCCACAAGGGTGTGACAAAAAAAAAAAGGATTACCATCTGGAAAAGTTACGAAAGATATTAGAAAAAAGAATGAGTTTGTAAAATAATAAATACTGTAATAAAAACTGCTCACACGTTCACACAGTTTCACTTTCGTTTTCCTGCCTCTGACTCAGTGGGCGTGTCGCTTTTCGTTTCGGGGCTTTTCAAAGTTTTGTTTTCCTTTCCTCAGAACACAGTCTGCATAATAAACCCATCAAGTTTCGTTTCTGCCAGCTGACTCATAAAAAGCAGCTGATCGCTGCAGAGCGGCATTAAACAAGATGTTTGCGTGGGGAGAGGACTACCGGCAGAGCTTCCGCCTGAAAAAGGGCTCAAGTGTCCCAGCTGCTGATGGAGTTCAGCTTTTTAACTTCAGTTTCCACATCGCAGATCTGTCTGCAGGTCACAGAGTGCTCGCCTTCATCAAGGCGAATGGAGACGTGTCCGTCATTCGGACAAATGAGGGCGCAGATGGGAGAAGAGTGGCAGGAAAACAGAGTGAGCATCAATCTTATCTGCTAAAAGAAATGAAGCTTTGTTTTTATACCTTGCTGATTTAATTTGTGTGTCTGTGCATTGTGTATTTGCAGAGTTTGTGGTTTGTAAACAGAAGATTGAGGCTGTGAGTTGTGGTGATGATGTGGTGACTCTGCTGTCTGAGAAAGGCACAGTTTTCTGTGTGGACACAACAAGTAGTCCTTACACACCCAGGTCAGGATTAATCTTGTTATCTTTTCATCATAATCCACCTTGATAGGCGCAGAACAAGTATTTTAAATTTGGTTTCTTTTGTTTTAGGTCTCCAGAAGCTTTGTGTAACATACAAGTAGCTCAGGTTGCTTGTGGAAGTCAGCATACTCTTGCACTGACCAAAGGTACAATTAACTAATTTACCGATGTACAGGTGTTACAAGTCATCTTCAAGTCCAGCTAGGCCTGGATTAAATCCATTTAGTAATGATAATAATGAATTTATAATATTAAAGAAGATGAAACATTATGATGTCAGAATGTAAGAAAAGTATGGCGATGTGCTGCAGGTGGTCAGGTCTACGCGTGGGGCCAGGACTCTAGAGGCCAGCTGGGCCTGGGGAAGAGAAATTCTGGAGCCGGTTCACCCCAACAGCTCCGATCCTTGTCAGCCATCCCTCTGGTTCAGATCGCAGCAGGAGGAGAGCAGAGCTTGGCCCTGTCTGTGTCTGGAGGAGTGTTCGGATGGGGGAGAAACGACTGTGGACAGCTCGGACTGGGAGACACTGAAGGTAATGCGACAAAACCATAAACATCTTGAAGCTTAATTTCCTTTCCTATGCATGGTTCCAGGACCTCAATTTCATATTTTTCCTACAGACAGGCATACACCAGCTCCTGTTCATTGCATGAGCATGAAGAAAACAGTAAATATTTCCTGTGGAAAAGAGCACGCAGCATTTTTAACAAAGGTTAGTCAATAGTCAGTCATTGAATGTTACAATTTATGCTTCTTCTTATAAAAATATAACTTTCAAATATGTCAGCTAACTTGTACAAGCACCCATAAACAGTTTATTCGATTTTGTGCGTCCTCTCTTCCTCTTTAGTGCAATTTTCTGTAGTAAAACTGCCTCGAAATGAAATATTCTATTGTAGTTTTCACCTTATGTTATCGTGCAGGAGCAGGATGTATCTGCTGCGAATGCTTAATTTAATTTTTCTAGAAAGTTAAAAGAAAATGAGGACAAAGAATACGATAACAAGATTCAGAACACAGACAATCAGACATGACCTAAGAAATCATGGACAGAAATTGTTCCAACACGGCAAAACTGCTGATCTGAGTGTAATAATGTTGTAATTATACAGAAAAATAGAATCAGATCATCTTGTGCTCTCATAAGCTGCATTTCCATTACCCCTAGAACTGCACAAACCCTTTATATTGCAAAAAAAAACTGATAATAGAAACATTTAAATTCAGAAAAACCTCTCAAATATAGCTAAAAAGTTTTTACGCTCTCTTGAGGTGGTTTTTCAGACGTGTTGATATAGAAGCATATCCCAAAAGTGTAATGGTATGTTTTGTATCCCCATCAAAGCGGGGTCACGCAGGACGAGATTTTACCAGAATGACGACTTGTGTGCTAAACAGCATTTAATGGAAACACCTGCAAATCGCAATTGTACTTTGTCAACATTTTAGAAATAACGCAGCTATAGAGAGATTATTTTACTTATTTAAAGAATAGATCACTTGACTTTATGGACAATTTTGTCTTTATCCTGAATGAGTTCAAGAGATTTATCTTTACGTCTCTTTGTTATCTAACAATAACTAGATTGCTTGAAATGTGTGTTTTTCAACTTCATTAAAGATTTTTATGTGCTTTACATTCGCAGTCTGACTTTATTGTAGAGATCTTGTCATGGGAAAATTTATTGAAGCTCGTATTTGGATTCCAAACTATAGTTTTCTTGCTTTCAGGATGGTGTAGTGTTTACATGTGGCTCTGGTAGATATGGACAGCTTGGACACAACTCATTGCAAGATGAACTCCGCCCTCGGCTTGTTGTAGAGCTGTGGGGGGCAAAGGTCACCAAGACGGCGTGTGGAAGGTACAAGAACTGTTTTTTAAAGCGCTGCTTTGTTGTGCATATATATCTAAATCAGTCCATCAGACTGATTCTGAGTCTCAAGTTGATTCAAACTGTTATTAATAAAATTGATACAGTCTGTGAAGATGGAAGGACCCAAATGCAGGATGAGGCGGGTACCACATCAGGATAAGCACAGCAGGATTGTTTATATAGCACATTTCATATGACAAGAGCAAACTCAATGGGCTTCAACAACATGGCATAGCAATGCAAGACAAAAAAAGCCAATAATTGCCAATTGTAATGATAAAATACAAATAAGAATACAAGTTAAAACAATTAAGATTAAAAGCTTACAAATTAAAAGTGCATGACTAAAACTACCAAACTGATGACCAATGCTGAAAAAAGGCAACTAAGGCAAGGAGTTCCATAAATAGATTAAAAAACTGGAACAATGAAGACAAGGAATGACAACAAGGAACTGGACAGGTGCAACAAAAACCAACAGGTGTACATATACAGAGGGAGCGGATTATCAGTGGCGAACAGATGTGACAATCTGTAAACAAAAACCAGGTGAACAGGATGTAAATTAAACTGCAGATATAAGGGGGGAAATTTCTGCAAAAGAAACAAGATGGACAAAGATTTAGTGAGAAACTAAAACCAAAGAACACATGAAACCCAAAACCCATAGACCATGGATCACCCGCTGCTCCTGCTATCAAGTATTAGAGGATGCTCCTTTAGTGATAAAGAGGGAAATGATCATTTAGGAAATGTGACCAATAACATGAAAAACTGTGTTTTTATGCTCTGGTTTCTTCATCAGATATCATACATTAGTTCTGACAGACTCCATGAAGGTTTATTCATTTGGGTGTGATGAACAAGAGCAGCTGGGACGTGGAGAGGAGAATCACCCATCTGTGCCACTACTTGTCCAGATGCCACAGGGTAAATATATTTACACTTACCTACTAACATAACTGAATCACACAACTATTCACTGTATTTGAGGCAAAATTAAATAATCACCGGATTAAATTACGGGGGTCTCAAATACAATTGAAAATACTGGGTTGTGGTGATAAGAGGTCAAACTTAACAGGTGCTCTGTTTTACAATCTGGGATGATTGATGATAAATCTTATAAAAGGTCTCTCTGAAAGGTAATCTCTGCTTACTAGTGAGTTTTCTGATGTTTGTTTTTACAAATAGATATGGGTGAAGTAAGGATAAGCATCAACTGGTTACACTCCTTGTAAAATGTTTGCTAAATCTGATAATCAGAACTTAAATATCATTTTAGAAACTTGAGAAGATATTTATCCACTACTTAGAACCTTTTTTGGAAAAAAAATAAGGAAACATAGTTTACAAAATTACAGTACCAGTCAAAAGTTTGATGATAATGATAATGCAGGGTAATGCCAATGATGCAGGGTAATGCCAATGATACAGGGCTTATAATGGAACCTTGGGGCACGCCATAGTTAGTGATTAGGGGTGTAACAATACATGTATCTACATCAATGCATCAATTCAATAATTAACGAGCCAAAAGCACTGATGCAAATTAGAAACATGAATCAAACATCAATACTGTAAACATTTGAAAGATCTATTTGCTATGTCTTCACAACTAAAAATTATTTTTTAATTTTACATTTTTTAGTTGAAGTCTAATATCGATCAATGGTTCGTGATTTAAATCTAATCAAATGGTTTAGTGGCAGTTTGTGATATGAGGAGACATTAAATGGGACCATATATCAAGAGACTGTATCATGATTAAACTTGGGATTTACCTCACAATGACTTAAAAAGGATTAAACATCAAATTTTATTGCCAATGAATGATCTGCTATGGTGTAGTTGAAATGCTGGGACTATTTTCCCTTCTGGAAATCAGAAAATCTAAAACTACAGCTAATAAATGGAAAAGAAAGATATTAATATTTTTCTTGTTATCCTAGGGACCCCAGATGGTCAGCTGATTAAAAACATCTATGCAGGAGGAGACGGTTCGTTCGCAACATGCATGCCTAACGAGGTACTCGTATATAAAGTATTATTGTGGGAGGTGTAAGTGGTTTCTCTGAATCCTACATGAACTTTGTTGTTTTATTCACAGGAAATTCCTGTAGGATCAAACAGTGGCCCAAACAAGGCAACATTGCAGCCGATTGAAAATATGATTGACAGGTGGATTTCTGAATGCGATTCAAAGTCGGGGAAAAAGACGAAGCAGTAAGCACTCCAGTGGTGGTTGTTGAAACAGATTATTATAATTATTATAAATGCAGTCAATAATCTGACCTGAAAGCTGTTCACATTGCATTCTCAGTGTTATTAACTCACATCACGACACGTTCACAGAGAAATCCACAAGATATTTTCCTCTGCATCCTTTGTGAATCGAAGCTTCCTGGACTACAGGTATGCACAGCACTTTTGAAAAAGATTACCACTTCTTCTTATCTGCTGGGTTATTGGGAATAATGTAATTTTATCCTTCTTAGAAAAGATAAGCATTTCCAGACTTCACCAAACTACTCCGGCTTGGACCTCTCACTCGCCCACAGAGTCTTTAAGAAACTGGTGGGGAAGGACGGTGTTTTGGCAGAGGTATGAAAGAACACTAACTAGTAGACTTACATAACTTTTTAGTTGTGAGCTCATTTATAATGTATCTGCAGGTGGAAGCTGCTGTTGTGCAGCTGCTCTCCTCCTTTGATAAGAAACCAGTGGGAGTTGAAGGGTTGAGGGTCTTCCTGATTCTCAATGAGCTGCTTTGTGTGATGCAAAAAAAACAAAAACCGATCACAAAGCTCGCTGAGGAGATCGCCGCCACTGTCCAAAAACTCCCTGCTGAAAACTTCCAGACTTTAGGTACTGTAACATGTGATACATTAAGCTGTCTTAATATTCGAGAAGCTACATTCCTCATTAATCAGGCAGTGTGATGGTGTCTTTATTTAGCTCGGTGCACCAACCAGATGGTTATATAGTTTTTAAGATTATTATTCATTATTGAAGTAGTGAATGAAAGAAAAAGAAAAATTTTTAAATAAATGTGCAATAAGAAGATGAAACAAATGCATTAGAAATCAAACAGAAGAGTTTATGCTGATATAACTTATTGTAATGGCTTATTTGCAGTTTTATGTTTTTGAAAACAAATGAATAAGTGTTCAATCCCAAAGCAGCTGCCGTTGCAAACTCTGCCGTTTTAAACAAAGCCAGCAAAGTTCAACCATTCAATTTTTCAAAAGATGGAAAAAATTAATTAGATTAAAATTGTAGTTAAATTAAAATCATATAAATTTCAATCATTTAATTTATTTTCAACCTGATAAAATTATTTGATTTACTTTTAATTCAAGTTAAAAGCTAAAAAAAAAAAAGTATATATATTTTCTTTAAAAAAAACTTCTACATGATAACTTTCTATCAAAATAAAGTATTTTTTTATTTGATTCAATTTCATTACCAGCATAATTTTTATAATACTGGGATTTTTTTATGAGTTTTGAACAGAGTGTTCCTGATTACCAACATTTTACTTTTTTTTAAAAAGGAAGGTATGTGTTTCTGTATTCAAATAAAAAAATTCAAAAATCTCAGATTTATATGAAATGGCCTAATGACTTTCCATTAGATTTCATTAAAAACCTTTGAATAAATTAGATATATTTTCAATAGAAAAAGAAGGTTTCACTCTGTTTTTCTGGATTGAATTGTAACTGTTTAAATCTGAATTAATGAGATTTTTAAAGTTTTGCGAGAAGCTCTCAGCAACACTTTCGCCTTTACAAAGTAAAGTTTAGATAATAAGGGAAAGTAGTGTCATTTAATGTCTTATAAGATCATGTTTTAACTTAATTGGACTATTTATCATTTTACAGTAGTCCTTTAACTTTACAGTGAAGTAAAAAGGACAACAGTTACTTCTGGAGTTTGTGCAGTTCCAGGGACTATCATTTTACTACCTCACTTCCAACACTTTTAATGAACAATTAATTCTAATTTCAGACATTTTCCATGTCATTTAATGTTGTTAATGTCCAAAAATGGTTTGGGTTATTATAAATGTAAGTCGAGGTTTTCGTTCTCTCACAGTGTAGTGTGCCCAATCACAGTCCTACAAAGTAGCTACTCTGAAACATGAGGTTCCTGAAAATAGCATCAATAAAGGAGCTACCCTTAACCCTTAATTGTGGAAAATGATCAAACTTTTTTTATTTAGCCCTTTCACACAACTTGCAGGTGACCAAGGTGTCTAATAAAAATATATCAAAGCAATTAGACCAACAAAAACAGAAATGTAAATCAATAATACAAAGAAAGAAGAAAAAATGTATAAGACAAACCTTGTTTTCTAAGTGATTGTAACATTCTTCCATAAAACTTACTTATTCCCTTTTAAAGTTATAAATATGTTTAATTAAGCATCAGTTAAGCGATTATGTTTAAATACAACAAATATAAATAGATTAATATTGGACTTCCAGAGTTCATACATACATGGTGCCAGTTTGTGAAATGCTTTTCCTTTTTCATGTAGGAAACTGGTGGTCTTCATTGTTGCCATCGACGATGGAGAAGCATGTGAAGGTGTGGAAAACAGCCCTCTCAGCAGTCATGTCCTCTGTGCCGATTCCTCGTAGCTCAGTCAGAAACATCCTTCTAATCCTCCAGAATATGTACATTGTTAGTATCAAACCCACCCAGCATCTAATCCTTCGCACATTTTTCCCAAAAATCCTCTTTATTTTCTGCCAATCTTTCATCTAATGAATATGAACTGTTTTAAAGGCCAACAGGAAGACAGAAATCCCTGAAAAGACGTTCTGCTGCCAGATTGACCAGAGATTTCTTCAGGAGGAATTGCAGCTCTGGCGTTCAATGCTGAAAATAAATGGAAACCAACGAAGAAAGGCAGGTCATCCCCTCTTTTTAAAGTTTTTTTTTTTTTTATGTAGCATCCACACATTTTAGTAATTTCTTTTTTTTTAATCATTTTTGAAGGATGTGCAGGATTCACCTCTCCTGCTGTGCAGCCGCACCTTTCTGATGGATTTAAAGTCAAAGAAATTGGTTTTTGACAACAATGCTGCATGGACTCAGGTGACTTAAAACACTAACTTAATTTTTCTCAAATGTATGTTTTGTCTATATCTACATTTTTATACTTGTTTGATCTCACAATTTTTTATTTATTTATTTTAGGTTCATTTGATTTTCTGCTTTTAACATTTTTAACTTCAGTATTTTCCTCATGGGGATCCTCCACGCTGGGACATTTGCCTGCTTGGTCTGTAAGATTATTGCCATGGGGATGGCTCCTGCCTGGGTAGCTGAGGGTCCTGCACTGCAGCCTTAATGGCTGTGGTTTGGACCCCAGCCTGCCCGGAGCTGGGCGGTCCCTGTAGTGGCGGTCTCTGTGGTCATAGGTGGCTCCTGGTGTGGGCGGGTCCCCAAGATATCATTTCCTCACAGTAGTGTCATGCGAGATTAGCCCGTATGTTGCCAAATAAAAAAAACATCTTTGTCTAGTCTTCCTGCAAACACATGCTAAGTTGTGCAAAAGTACAGTTTCACAGTTTTTATTTCAATAATCTCCTAAATCTTTACTGATTTTGGGTTGTATTTGTTAATTATATTGTTGTTTTCCTGATTTGTTAACTGCTGATTTTCCAGATGTTAGATAAGTTGTCTCTGATCAGCATCTCAAAATATGATGTCCGACACTTTCTACTAATGGAAGATAGACAAGATCTCAAAGGTTACAAAATAACTGACTAAAGCTTTCCTTCTCTAAAAATGCTTAAAACATTTAAAAAATAAAAAAAACAATGGTTAAAATGTTCTGTTTCGGAGCCTCGGGGTAAATTGTTTGGGTCTGAATGAATTAAACAGTAGATTAATCAATTGTGTGTAATAGGAATAGAATATTAGAGATACCTGGAGTTTCCCTCAACCCTGCAGATCTACAACTTTCAGGCCATCGTGTCAGGTTTTTTCACAGTTTCCGGCTACAGCTGTAAAAACACAAAGTTAGCTCCAAGATATGGCTGTAAGATTAATCTGAATAAAACCCAATGCTGCTGAACAGCTGCTGAACGAGTAAACAGGCTATTATTCCTCCTTCTGCTGCGACAAATTAATGAGAGAATAGTTTTGGGGGTAGTTGTGTTGTCAGTACAATTAGCAGCTTAATAATATGTAATTCTGTTCAAACTTGTTCTGCAGAAGGAGCATCAGAATCAAAAGATGGTTTTCATGTGGCCCTTCGGATGGGTTCCCCAGCCAGGTTCAGGTCCTGCTTTTTTTGAGCTGAGTCTGAGGAGAGCGTCACTTTTAGAAGACGCCTTCATCCAGCTGTCAACTGCTCATCAATGTGACTTCAAGAAACCCCTGGTGGTGAGTGTCTGTCTCTGTGAAGATGGGTCAAACTTAGCCAGACCACTTATGTCTGCTGCTGCCTCAGCATCTCCAACTCTTTGTCCCAGGTCTACTTTGATGGAGACACAAAAGTCACAGATGTCTACAAACGAGACTTTTTCCACCACTTGTTTCACAACTTTTTGGAAACTAAATCTGAGATGTTCATGTTCAACGACTCCAAAACACTGACGTGGTTCTCCTCCAGAGTAAGGGAATTTATTTCTGAATTACTGGATTTCCTGCCAGAGATGACAAGCTTTAGTGGGATTATTTGTCATTTTAGATATTAATTGTTGTTTTCTGTTGTTGGAACAGGCAACAGAAGAGGACCGAAGCAACTTCTACCGGCTGGGATTTCTGTGTGGCTTGGCTTTGTACAACAGCAGTATCGTACACTTGTCGTTCCCTCTGGCTCTCTTCAAGAAGCTGCTGGATGTGGAGCCGACGCTGGAGGACATGTTGGAGTTCAGTCCTGTTGTTGGACAGTAAGAATTTCTGTTGATTATAAAGATACAACAATAACAATCACTGCTCTTGCAGAATAACTTGTTTTGTCCGTTTTAAAGGAGTCTACAGTACACCGTAAACTACGAAGATGATGACCTAGAAAACGAGTACATGGAGTTTTCGGTTGGTATTGAAAGATGAGAAGCTATTAGTCTCATTTAATTTTTTTCATAATGTTTCAGAGCTCCCATTCACATCATCATTGCTGTTTTCAGATTAACTGGGATAAAACAGATGTTGAGCTTGATCCCCAAAATCCAGGAAAGCCGGTCACAAGCCGAAATAAGTAAGTATGACAAAGGACTGCTTCAGAATAGCAAGATATTTTCTGTCCTACACATGACATTAAAGATAAACACAACACAGAATACTAAAACAAACAGCTACTGTGTAAATTATAAATATCCTGAGACAAAATGTAAACTCAAGAGAGGAAAAAGTGGTTAAAAAATGTTACTTAAAAATGTAATAAGGTTTACTACTCCATAAAATGTCAGTTTCCTCTTGTCCCAGCATCTAAACCGCCAAATATGACAATTAGTATATCTAGTTTTTGTTTGGGTTTGGCTCATTTACACCTCTTTTAATTACTGGAAGAATATATTTATCATAAATATCTTCTAAGTTATTAAAATGATGCACCACAACATATGTGCAACTTTGCTACCAAAACCTTTTCAGCCTGGCATAAAAAGAGAAAAACCAATGAGTGAGAAAGACAAACGGACATCATCCACATCACAGTGCCTGCTCTGCAACTGGATTAGAGATAAAACAGAGTAGTAAGGTGCTTTATAAAAACACTGTTAAATAGATAAAAAGTCAATGAAGTGTGATATTTTACATACTAATCAAAGTTTAGCTTCAGTTAAGATCGTTGAAGATCTATATAGTTGATATATTTAATTTTATAGCACATTAGTTTATTCTGCAGTAAGTGGCAGTTTATTGGATGACTCACTAATGTCCAATGAAGTGTCTACTTTGCAAATATGCCATACACACACATGCACACACCAGAAAACAGCTTTCAATCCAATCCACTTTATTTATAAAGCACATTTAAAAACAGAACATGTCACCAAAGTGCTGCACAATAAAATCAGCAATATCAATAAAAACAATACAATAAAAATGTAAATAAAATTTTACAATAAAATAAAATAAAGTTAAAAGAAGTTAAAAGCTTTAAGGTGTCCACTGTGATGGACACTGCATTAAAAGGTTAATGAACAACTAGACCCTGACTCGTTCCTCATTAGTTTCTCATTAGTTACTGGGAATCCAAGCAATTTTTCTGGCTCTTATTGTGAAGTATTACCTATAATTTTTTTGAAAAAAATTAAAAAAAATTCCTCCAACTCTACTATGACCTAAGATACTGATTCCTACCTGCGCCCAGAGCATTGACATGTTGGCTGATTTTAAACGTCTGTTAAAAAGGGAGGAGTTTGTGGACGCCTACATCAACTACGCCTTCAACACATCGGTAGAGAGCACGTTTCAGGAGTTCAAGCGAGGCTTCTTCCAGGTGTGCGACCGAGATCCGGTGAAGTTGTTCCAACCAGAAGAGCTGCGAGGAGTCCTGGTGGGCCAAGACGTCTATGAATGGGCAAAGCTCAAACAGGTAGAGCCAACGAAGACTCCTCTTGTCCCAGTTTCCTGCTGCTGAGATGTAACGTAATGCTGACATGCTGCTTCCCTGTGCACAGAACACATGTTATGACAGGGGTTTCTATCCCGGACACCCAACCGTTCAAATGTTTTGGGAGGTTTTTGAAGAACTAACTGAAGAGCAGAAGAAAGACTTTCTTTGTAAGTACAGTCTCACATAATAATAACGATTCCTTCATTTCTGAATCCACCTTCAGACCTATAACCATACACAAGCCTTATTGGTGGTAATAAACCGGTCCACTGACTCTGCAGCAGGGAGGAAAACAACTTTACTGTCAGTGCGGCTTTAGACAGGGTTGGTGAACACTATTGTTACTTTATGGATTTTATATCCATATCTCTGTGTGTATGTCTTGTGGGCTTGTGGTTGTTGGAGGAAGTGGGAGGATGAGAAGTCTGATGGGTAAAGTGGAAAGAGCTTTGAGTTGAAAATCTTATGTATGAAAAGTGCTTTAGAACTAAATTTTGATTGATTGAAAGAAACAGTAACTTATTCCCACCAATACTAAAAACCTGTCTGATTAGATATTTAATTATCAACATCAACAGCGTCACCTTCTTCCTCAAAAGCAGCTTAACACATGACCACAAGGTGATGTTCATCACTCCGAGCTGGTTGCTGTTCCTCCAGGAGTTTTTCTACAAACTCCTGTATTTTGGATAGTTTTTGGATTAATAATGACTCTGTGACTGTTATACATTGTTACTTATGTGAGGTTTGTTATCCCCCTCATTTTAACCCCTTGATACCTGAATTTATTTACAATTATAGAAAAATAAGATAAATACAGGAAAACATTTGATGGGGAAAAAACAAAAAAGACTAAAATAAACTTAACTTAAAAATAAAAATGTAATCATGATAATCAAATTAATAACAATGAATAAATAAAGACAAATGATAAATAAATTGTATAAAGATAAATACACAATAAGAGTGAAGTAAAAAGTAAAGCAATTGAATAGATAAAAGAAATTAGTTAGATAAGAAATAAATAAGATAAACAAAAACCTGAAGTGGTTTGTTACAAGGGGTTAATGCCTGTTTAGAGCCTGATTTCTTCTCATCCCGGTAGACAGAACCTTAGAACCCAAAGTTTACTCACTTTGTCTTAAAACTGTGCATTTGTTTTCATGCATGACAGGAAAGACATGAAATGTTACTTGAAGTTAAACCTTTTCAGGATCTGCCCCATATTTGAATTAGCTGCTAATATTTGCATTGACATCATCAAGCAGAGTTCTGAAACTAGCATGCTAATACATCAACCCAGTTTACTTCAGGTTAGATTATACAGCTGAGTGCTTGGAATAAAGCAAGCCTCCGGGCCACCACTACTCCATGTTTCTCCTTTGTCCAGATTTTAGCACGTTTTCTATTCTTGTATTCACAGATGGAGCATGTTGCCATTTTCGTTCCTACAAAGAGTTATGAATCTAATCTGCACTCTTCAAAACAATTATCACTAATCTGGGGATGAAAATTCAGACTACCTAAATAAGATTAGCCATCATGTGATTGATCCATCTTTTCCTTCCACTGCTGTTCTTCAGGGTTCCTGACCGGATTTCGGAGGGCCCCCGTTCTCGGTATTGGCGAGATGAGGATGGTAGTTCGAGATAAACTAGTCCTAAGCGGCTCCCACGACCATCACTTCCCCGAGTCTCTGACATGCCACTCTATCCTGGAACTGCCTGTTTACTCAACCAAGGAGATCATGAGAGACAGACTGACGGAGGCTCTGAACCCCGAGAGCGGATTCTTGAAGTGATGGTGGAGAAGCAGCCGGAGCACGTTCTGTATCTGTCAAAACACTGTCTATCAATCCCCCCCCAAAAAAAAAAAGAAAAGAAAACACTGTTCATTCCTACTTCACAGCTCAGGCTCAAACTGAAGGCACTTTACTTCTCTGTGTTGCTTTTTTCTTCCAACTTCAAGTGACTATTATTTATAAATATTGTTTATTAATAAATATTTATGTTTATTTAAGTGTTGTCAGGGGCAAATGTGATAAACTATGCTCATTCCAGTTTATTTTAAACAGCTAACTGAGTTTAATATATTCCAGCTATTTTTTTACACATCATCCTTGTGAGAAATATCCTTAATATAAGAAAGATTATTAATTATGTTATATATTTTCTTTTTTTTAATTTTAGTTGTTGAACTGTATGATAAATATTGAAGTTTATATGATTTAATACTTTACGTATCACCCTGCAAACATGTCTTTCTCTTACATGTTTTTTAAAACATGCATTGAAAATACATTTTCCCTGTATTTTCCTTTCGTTTGGTCTGTCAAGAAAGAAACGCTCATGAGATTTTCTTTAAGCTATTTAATATAATTATGGCGCTAAGATCATGCACAGAATTTATATTTTTAAACAAATTTTGTCGATTATAAGAAAGATGGTGACTGTCTATATAGTAGTTCATGTGATGGAGATGGAGTAAAAAAGTCATTAATGTCTAGCGCTGTTATTCTGGGTTTGACCACCAGATGGCGCCAAAGTGAAATAAACTCATTGACCTCAGCGTGACAAAAACAACATGTTTTATTTTTTTCTTACCTTGAAATATGATTTATGAAATTGAATTATACTCGACAACACTTAAATAATAAACACCCAGAAAAATGTCGAAGAAAAATACAAAGACAGGTCATGAGTCTAAAACTAGTGGCTGAAAAGGACAACAAAGTGGCACGATAAGACAAGTAACATGTAAAGCGATGTAAGCAGCAGCATGTTAGTGCTGTTAGAAATACATAGACTGTGTTTTTCTTCTGTTTTTAGTCACAGAGCTGAAATTATGTGAAATAATAACCTTCAATCAAGTAATGGAGTCATACATAGATTTAGAGAATGTGTATGTGAAGAGAGAATGATACATCCTGCTTTGTCTGCATGTCAGTAGATGGATGCAAGATTCAGAAGATTCAGGTAAAAGAAAGAAAGAAAGAAAGAAAGAAAGAAAGAAAGAAAGAAAGAAAGAAAGAAAGAAAGAAAGAAAGAAAGAAA
>JBBBVU010000010.1:5508313-5532838 GCA_037177055.1 Atherinosoma microstoma
TTTTGGTTTGTTTTTATGTTTTTAAAAACCGGGGGAAAGGTTGGAGGTGGTTGAAGGGAAGGTTAATTGCGAGGGTTTTTTTTTTTTTTTTTTTTTTTTTTTTTTTTTTTTTTTTTTAAGTCTAACAGTCAACCGAGTTGTGACAGAGGAGTTGGGCTGGGCAGCGAAGTTACAGAAAGTGTCAGATAAGAAGAAAGGAAAAGCTAAATTTGTACTGTGTGTTCTGTACAGATTCTGCAACGGACAGACTATTTTAAGCCCGTCTGAGCATCAGTCACGCACTTAAATTTACTCGGTGATGTGTAAATGATTTAGTCCTGTTGACTTCATTCATATTAACTTATGTGAGCAAATGATGATAGTGTGATTTGCTTGTCTTGGATTATTTATTTATTCTGTTGACAAAAACCTGTTTTTTCAGTACAGAAAAAAATCTTTTTTTATTCTCGAAGGACTTTCCCAAGCTCTTCCCTGTCCAGATAATGTAAAGGTCAGGGCTCTGGAGAGGATTTAGACCTGTTGCCACTGACTTTCAGTCCGGTTCTTGTGCCATGTGGCATACCTCAGCCTTTTCTCCCTGCTCCCTTTCCTTAAAAATGGCTTCTATGGAAACCATTTTTGACGAGGCATCATCCAACAGTAGATGGATCCATTGAAGGTCCAGATGCATCTCTCAGGTCCTGGTTCAGGACTTTGCTGGATTTGTTCCTATTTTTTCAGGACATCACTTTCAGATTCAGCTGTAAATAGTTGCTTGGTCCCAACATTTATTCGCTTGTCCTCCACATGTCCAGGGACACGCTGCACACCATGCTGGGATATTCAGGTCACTGGCATTTTTATGTGGCTGTATCTAAAGAAATTGGGAACAAATTGTGCTATTGTGGCAGGACGTCGATAAAAATAAATCCCTAAATATACTATTTAAAATAGATTTTTTTTGCAAAATTGTCTGTTATGTGCCGACACAACACAGGTTCATTCCTTGAGTTAGGAGCATTTTTATTTTTATAGCATTTAAAACTCTGACTTTGTTTTTTTTAGATATATTTGGTCCACCAGTTTTGTTATTTCTACATTGAAATGCATGTACTGTAGAACCTCAACCATTTTAATCACAGTCCTCATACAGACATTATTTTCAGGACAACCTCAATTGTCAGATTGAGGCTAAAATGATGTAAAATGAATGTATCAGTAGATAGAGCACCATAAAGGCCAACCAGAACAACTAAACAGAATCTATTACTAACCGTACTTTGTAGACATAACACACAGATCAACAGTGACCAAGCCTTTTCTCATCTGCAGATCATTCTCTGAAATCTTGGCCTACAGGAGAAAAAATATTAGCATTGAAACAAACACACAACAGAAACTATTTACATATTTACACTTTTTCCTCTAGCTGCTTTTAGCTATTTACAATCATTTATGCTGCTACTATCCTCACAAAACCAACTCAGTTGGAGCATCAAAAACATCTTCTTTGCTTTATTCCAGCCACAGAGGACCATTATTTTTGTTCTTTCTACTCACTTGTTGTCCTGATTGGACATTACAGTCAATTTAAGCTCTCTGATTGGTGGAAGGTTTGACAGGAAGTGGCTTCATCATCATTTCTTGGTCAAAATAGTGGTCTCTTAGCAACATAGTTTGTGATAGCAATCTTTTTTTATTACAGAAATGTGATAAATAATGGTGTTATCATGGATCACCATATAAAGTCTCAGAGTAAACACTAAATTTTGTGGCTGGATTGTAAACATCCTTGATGGGATATAAAAGTCTGGAAAACTTCGGTAGATCACCTAAAGGGTAAACTATCCATCACAATTTACCCCACAGTGACACACTACCGTTCCTGTGAAACTGTTGACAACATAAGTGATAGTGCTTAGGGGCGGCGGTGAACTAGCTGAGTTTTAAGGAGTAAACAAACAAAAAACACATTTGTCCAGAAATGTTCAGGTTCAAGGACTGTCCAGAGTGATTAAGCAACCAAAGAAAAACTTTGAAATAGCTTTAAAAAGCTGGAGAAACAAAAGATTGGAGAAAAAAAAGATGGAATATGAAGAAATGAGCAATGTCTCAAAACAAACCCAGAGTGGTTTAGACGCAGTAAACGAGCAAACTCTGCTTCCACACCTATCATGTAATCCTTCTCTTATGTTTATTTATGTGCACGTCACTATGACAACTTGCTCCTGAACTACTCACCAAGCAACAGTTTCGGATGATTTTCACATGATTTAAAGTTTCTCACACTGTCTCACAACTTCCTTCCTCGTACCGTTGCATGGCAACCAGAGTAAATTGTTTTGTTCATAGAGTTGTATCTTTATTCCATTTTACAAAGACATGGTTTTCTTTTCACCCACAACATCTAAACAACCTTGTAAGACTGATCTGATACTGTGAACATGAGATAATTTATATTCAAATGAGACTCAACCCAGCACTCTTTATTCATAAATGACCATCTCTATTATTAGTGGTCATTATTATGCATTAAACTGAAGATAAACAGCTCTAAAGAATACTGTTATCTAATTAAGTCAAAGATAGTTCATTTCCAGCAGCGTTACAACAGGATTTAATCTCTGATGACCATTCTCCCGATCCAAACTGTCACTGTTACATCGGCCATTAAGATTTACTAATTTACCATCATCAGTATACCTCAAACGGAGGCATCTGCAGTACTGATGTGATTTCTACACAGTTACCTGCTCTAATCTGGCCGCAGCTCAGCTGGACACAACTCATACCGGGTTTATTTCTCAGACAATACACCGTCTGACTAACTCCGACATCTGCGTCCTCATATACGTCTCCTCAGGGTGATGTCTGGTAAAGTGTGAAAACAGCTCATGTCTCCTCTTTAGCATGCTGCCACACCACATGCAGCACTCACTTCTCTGCTCCACGGTGGAAGCTGATGGTTGCTCATTACCCAGCTGGGAGCAGCCCCCATAAACATCCTATTTTAGATCAAGAACATGCTGCATAACCGGAGGCTTTCCAGACAAAACCACTTTGTCAGTGTTTTCATATCAACCTGAAGGCTGCAGGACTGTTTATACCAACAACCACGGTTCCCAGGCTTGAAAAAGCACACCACCAGCTCATCCAGCACATTCTGGAAAGTATGAAAGTGCTGAGAACAAATCAATTCTCTTAGCAACAGAATCCAAAACCAGACGTGTCGCGTCTGGTGAACATTGTGCAGCAGCGAGGGGTTAATGTATTGTTTAGAGCACAGCATGTCCTGAAGAGTGAAGATGCTCCGCAGCCCAGAGAAATGAACAATGTCTACTCACAGTGATGCTCCTAACAGCTTCTTAACCCCTTAACACCCATCAGCCTAAATGAAGAACGAGTGAGAGAAATGTTACTGTATTTTGAATGACTCTAAAGCCATTTTAAATAAAGTTTGATCCGCTCTAGATTATCTGAAAACACTTTTGTAAGACCCAAAAAACAACGAAAGTTCCATACATTGTGATGAGAGATGGATACTTACTTTTTTTCCTGGCCTGCATGTTTGATGCTCAACATTTTTAAGTGGCCAACAAGTAAAATATTTCTGAGATCTTACATAAGCCCTGTTGCCACCAAAGGGTTTTGTTCGGGACAGGACACATCTTTTTTTGCCCTTCTACGGGTGAAAAGTGGGAAAGGTGCCAAAATATTTGATCCAAGTTGTCCTACTTTTTCGTGTCCCTTCCGTTTGGGCTCCAGTCTTACAGATCCGACCTTAAACGGTGGAGCTTGACACACTGATGTCCATTGATTGGTTGAAAGAATCGTGTGACTCTGCAATAAGAACAAAGTGAGAACAGCGCCGTGTTTATATGTACCGTGGATATTTTGTTGTTTAAAGCCACATGCAAAGAGGAAAGAACACAAACTGCTGGATGCCGTCATTTTTCGTCATTTTCTATAATTGAAGGATGTCGTTGTGCAGCTAAGACATTTTACCAACCCATTACGATCACTGTAGCCCTGAAATGACAAGCCAAATATTCATTAGTCAAGATAATCTGAAGCTGAGATCCTCAATCCTGGTCCTGCAGGTTTTAGAAGTTTCCCTGCTCCAACACACCGGAATCAAATCAATGGAGCTCTGCACAAGTCTGAGTCTGAATCGGGTGTGTTGCAGCTGGAAACTTCTAAAACCTGCGGGACACCAGCTCTCGAGGACCAGGATTGAGGATCCCTGATCTAAAGCAGTCTCTGTAAAATCTGTAAAACAGAAATATGAACCAGACTGATTTTCATTGACTGAGTTGATGCTAAAAAAGAAAAAACTAGACTGAGAAGTGCCGCCTGGTTGCTAGGTGTTATTTTCAGAACAAGTTATCTTAACTAGAAACTAAATTTATGTCAAATGTACCTAAAATGATTCTGTTAACCCCTTAACTGCCTGGTCTGCCTTTTTCTATAGCAAATTTCTCAGTGACTAATTAATTATTAATTAATGAACTTTCCTGAGCCATCTTTACCACTTGGTTTGGGTATATAATACCAAACGTTAGTGTTTGATGTCTAATTACTGTTTTAAGTTTTGACCATTTATTTATTTATACTATATTATTGACTGTTATCGCAACTATTCTCTCAACTATAACTCTCAAGGAAAGGAAGAAAATCCCTCCATTACTTTTTTCTCAGCATTAAGGGTTAATTAAATCTAGACTTTAATAGTTCATGTTCTAACTTAATCTTTAAAACAGTTTGCCTCTTTAGTACATTTCACACTTTGGTGTTTTGAGATTTTATCTACTTATTTATTTCTTTTAGGAAACATTTGGAACTTAAGCTGATGCTGGTATATCACTGAAAGCCTTTGAGCTTTGTGATCCACTGCAGTCTACTCAGGGTGACCTCTGGCCCCCAGCTGGAAAAATCTCCAGCCCCCTGTGACCCTTTAATATCATAATATCCTTAGCAGATCACAGATAGAGGGATTTAGAAATCTCCCATTTCAGGAAAACAATAAAATGTTGTGCTTTGTTAAGTTCCACGTCTATCCAGAGACTCACATGTAACAGACCTGTGCGCGATGAAACATTCAACCATTGTCCCACATTATACTCATATGGGTCCTAACAACAGCCCTCAGTTCTCACCATACAATGTACACTCAAGTGCACGCTCGCTGACACGCTCACCTCGGTCCAGAGATGTGTTATGCAACAGGGAGGAGAAGCCACAGAGTGCTGGGAGTGTACTTTTCTCCTCTCACTGGGGAATATTGCACATTCCCACCAAGCATTAGTGGCCTGCTGACAGTACAAAGATCAACTCAAAGCACACAAACACACACACACACGTTGATAGTATCTATAGACTATATAAAGTAGATGTAGATGGGTTGAGTCAGATTTGGAAATAACTTTATAAAAGGTTTGGCTCAGAGTTCAGCAGAGCCTCAAACTGAGTAAGTGGTCCTGCTCTGTGACCTTGTTAAGCCGCTGCCTCATTTGAAGCGCATATTTGAAGACCAAGTACGTCATAAAGGGGGAAAAGAGCTCACTTCGTCGGAAAGGGTCCTCCAAGTTCAGACAAAAAATGTCAGCCTTTTGCCCACATTTGGAAAGTAGAACCAGAGAGTTGCGTGTACACTGTACATGGTTCAATTAGGTCATCAGTCATCTTTAACTGCTGCGCATCACATGAACTGGACTAATTATGAAGACGTATTACTCCTCGTCCTGACAAATCTCATCATTCTTATATGATTATCATCTGACTCTGATGTAACGACCCTGATAAGGCTGGAAAGTAGATGATATTATTTATATATCCTGCCCTGATATGACACAAACGCATTCTTGAGAATTGGTTAGTTTCATGAATAGTTTAAAAGATGTTACATAACATTAGTTTTTCTTCTGTGCACATGTTCTTTCTTAAGAACATCTAACAATTGCATTACTGTATCAATGTTTAATCGATGCTTTCAACTGGCTTGTTGATCACTGTATAGATGTATCGTTATATCCCAATTATATTATGTTCCAGAGGTCATAGTAAAGCCACATTTATGCTTCCTTAACGTATGTAAATAGGTACGTCACTGCCCACACCATGCATCCTTTACATTGGTGTGGTTGTTAGGCAACACATCCACTAGAGAGCGGTGCAGAGTTCACCTCCAGGTTCTGACGTCAGTTTCATACAACAGCAAACAGGCGCTGTGTCCGAATGTCCACTTCAAGCCCTCATTCACTACATAGGGCTGCACTATATAACAGACTATATAGAGAAATAATTCTGTTGGCAATTTGGACACGAAACTGGCAGATCACGTGACCACCAGCTGTCACCACGGCAACCTCGACATCCGTGAAAATATCATTCCAAATCAAATCCAAACTCTTAGATGGAAAATATTTTATTTCCGTATATTGTATTTTATTCTTTCTTTGTTGCAGATCTATTCAATATGAAATAAATGGTCTATAGTTTATTTTTAACCTGCTTTGATATTCGTGCCACTCGTCACTTGATGCGGCTTATTCAATCTGAGAAATGGTGCCAGTTTTAAGTTTTAGCATCTTCTTACTAACACGAATTGTGTTCGTAAAATTAAGAAAACGACGGCAAATAAGAAGACAGATGGGGAGAATGGCGCTTGTTGCATTAATGGACACCATGTAAGTGAATAAAGCTCCTGCCCGCAATGCATTGTGGTCTATATCAGGGGTGGGGAAAAAATCGATTTACATAAATATCGCAATTTTTTTGTTTCACAATTTTCAAATAATTTTTTCTTTGTTAGAAAATCAATATTTTTTTTAAAAATTTTAAACTTTTTTTTTCTTCTAAACTTGTCTTTTTGGCATTATATCAGCAAAATGATAGTCTGCCTGCTGGGTTGTGTTTTCTAAATTTGGATGCTTTATTTTCAGCTTGTTCAAACATATTGCTGCTGAATAAGTCTTAAAAACGGACTCACATGTGATGTGCATTTTTGTTTTGGGGGGGGGGTGTATGGCCCCTGATATAGTCTGTAGACGTTATCATTTAATTTTTTCACATGATCAGCGGTCAAAAAATCAAACTAAAACTAAAAAAAATCAGCAGTATCGAAAAATCTCAATTTAAATTGAACCAGCACCCAGAAAATCGTAAAAGAATCAAATTGGCCCTAGTCTATATTTTCCCCTCTAGTGACCATCACTACCTTTCTTGATGCATTGTGGGTAATTTTGACTCCTTTTTTCTCTCTGGACATTCAGACAAAAAATGAAGTGACCACTACATAGGGCACTATGTAGGGAACAGGGTGCACATTCTGACAGTCATGGTGACGTTGGAGGAGGTCATGATAATCTGCATCACATCTTTCTTCCTTTTGCTGGTCGCACATCAGCTACACTGCTCAACACTGACCCCTGGGTTTCCGGGGTTGACGGCTGCGTTTGGCTACATATTGGAAGCTCTCTGAAAACCGACTGAAATACGCTGCAAGGATGCAGGAGACGGATAGAATGCGTGTATGCTCTACGCTGTATGTGTATTTAGCATAGAGCATAAATTAGCCTTGATTCCTAAACTAGCACCGTCTCCATTTTGCTGTTGTTGCTTCTGATCTCCTTCAAATCTCGCCTTTAAATACACCTCTCTAGACAGTCATATTCCCTTTTTAATTCTGGACTGAGAGTCCCGAGAATTACAAACTCCTCCCCTGCACCTTGTGAATTAACCCCCATATGGCATAATCCTGATTTTCTTCTGTACAAGACACCTATTCACGACTGAACATGGGAACAGAAAGGCATCACACATCTCCATCAGTTATTCAATAATAATAGCTTTCTGACTTATAAAGACTTTTTGCAAAGTTTTGAAGAAGGAAATTAACAAACTTTACTTTATTTACAAATTAAATCAATCATTAGTAGTAAAGTAAACATAAACAATCCACTCACACCACCCAATGATGGAAGACAATAGAAACTAGAGAACTGAAAACATGATTTACTATATTTCTTAGGTTTTTTACTATTCTTATGGTTTTGCTGTATGATTTTGATTATTTTATCTTGCCTTTTGTACAGTGACATCATGTGTCCTGAAAGGCACCTATAAGTAAATTCATTGTGATTATTACTATGTCCATCACACTTTTTTTTTTATTTTTTACCTCTAATAGGGACTTTTTCTACTGCATAAAAAGCACTGGAAACAGTCTTTATCATCGCTGTCTGGTCACACTGTGCAGCTTGATTGGTTTTTGTTGGAGACCCGGCTATTGACTGTCAGGGAACCTAAAAATGCTCCTTCTGCCGAGTTTGAAGAACTTTTTGTTCAGCTTTAAACTCACGCTTGAAAATGTGACTTTCACAGTCTATACGGGATCTGTGATATTTCTGGTGTCGCATCAGGGTTAACACTCGACATGAACAGGCAGTGCTGTGTTCTTCTGTCCAGTGTTTGGGAGAAAAACAAGAAAAAGACAGACCAGACAGAAGGAAGCTCATTCTCAGAATAGCACAGTACCACAACAAGCCCTCTGTTTGTCATGGCCTTCAGCCTTCAGCTCCCTCTCTTTGCTCGTGTGTGAGTGCGTGAGGGTTTCCTTGAAGCGGCCGCTGTGTTCTCGGCCGGTTCAGGCTGTCCTAAATTTGCCTGAACCTTCTGTCGCTGTGTGTGCATCAGGACAGGAGGGGAAGAGGAAGACGAGGGGGAAGGAAAGGGAGGAGACAGGAAAGAACACAGTGTCAGCAATGTCGGCCAGCATGTGAACTCATATGTGTGTGTGAGTTTTAAAGTCAAAGGTCTACGGTGCCAAACCCAGTCGTCTACAGGCCTTATACGTGTGCAGCTGTTACTAATCCACTTTCCTTCTATTCTTCGTCACTTCATCGAGGAATGACCTACTGTAACCTGACTCAGCAGGAAGGCTGCTCTGCTGCTCACCCTCACGTTTCACCTCCACTCCAACATCATTATCTCAGCCGTAATCCAGCCTTGATCTTTGGTGGATATTTGCTGATCAGACTGATAATTATCACCTCATCTGTGGGATTTTAAAAGCTAACTTAAAAAATTTAAAAAAATCTGTCCAAATTTGATCAGAGAGCCGAGGGATTGTAGTTATTTTAAGGCCTTTTCTATTTAAAAGTTAATTTTTGTGGTATTTTTTGTGTGTGTGTGTTCCAGATATCTGGTCTCTGGGGGTGATCCTGTACATGCTGGTGTGTGGAGTCCCTCCCTTTCAGGAAACCAACGACAGTGAGACTCTGGTCATGATTCTGGACTGCCGCTACTCCATCCCTGAACATGTTTCTGAACACTGCAGAGAGTAAGTACTTGGGCCATGTTTACATGACAACGCTGTGAGAGCAAGATGCGACATTTGTGTTGTGATTTGGCCTCTCCTATACACGGCGACGGAGTGTCCGGGGGGGGGGGGGACTCTGCAAAGTTTTGAGGACGGGCTCCAGGGTGGAATTTTCTTGCTACACGGGGTGGAGCGGAGACATGTAAAGCTAAGGTGGAAGCTCTTGAATAGGACGACGTCACTGCCCGCTGCGCACTCTGCAAGCCACATGAACAAAGCAACAACAACAACAATGGCGGATCCCCGTGTTATTCTCCGTCTGAGCTAAAAGCATGACCTTATCTCAAATGTTGGATTTTGTTTGCTGGAATCTTTGCAGCTTAAATCCTAATTCATCTCCATCAGAGTGGCACAAATGCACTATTGGAACAAAATATACCTCACATGTACTCGTCTGTCTTCTCACTTAACCTTTACTCCTCACACCTCGAACCAACTCGTCCTCCGCTCGGTAAACATCAGCTGATATCAGCCTAAACAGCTGCTGCTGCAACGTGTTGAGCAGGAAGATCACTTGCTCTTAATCCAAACCACACCCACACAGTTTTATTGCATTAAATGTTAGACAGGAGCATCAAATCTGAATTAAATTTGTTCTCCAGTTAGATTTAGATGCCCATCCTCATCTTCTTTTGGCTTTAATCTCGTGTTTATGTGCATGCATGAGCTTTTGAATTAAAGTAAAATTGCAGTACTTCTTAGAAAAAGATCAACTGAGTTAAGTATAAACTTTAATGATTTATCATTTTTTATTAGTCCACCAAAATCTATTTTCTGCTGCATTATTGGATTATGCTATTAGAGAATATGGGAAAGTCCTTAAAGAACTTGAAAACAATGTTTCATCATAGTTGAAGAGCATATGATGTAACATTAAAAGAGAGATTTTATAGACTTGAATCGAAACCAATAAATCTGAAATGTTGGTAGTTAATGAAATTATGGAGGCTATATTTGTCTCCTGCTTTATGCTTTAAATAACTCTAAAGCCTGGGTTTCACATTAGTCTATTGGCAAATTAAAGTGTCTCTGTCATGTGTAAAATCCCCCCTCGGTGCTTTTCTGTAACATTTTTAGAAAGCAATCTGACTAGTTTGGACGTAGTAACGTATAACTTTTGACATGCCAGGAAGGCTGAACTAATGCAGTCACATTTACGGATTAATGTTCGGGTTTTTGGATAATTTACTCACAACGTCTGAGTCATAGAAACGACAGGAAAAAAAAGTTTAAAACTTTGACAACACAGTGACAAAGGAGGGATTATTATCATTATTATCTTTTTTTCCCCCCTAAACTTTCCACATATGTACCTTGCTTTATTTTGAAATTCTTCCGTTTTTTTCTTCTTCCTCATTTCCTTCTTTAGGTGTGCCAGCTCAGTTATAGGTGAATACATTTTGATTTTTTGTTTATGTAAATTCAAATGTTACTTAAAAATATTCTGATTAAGACAAAACTGACAACATATCTGCATTTTCAACCCATCACTGATTTAATGCAGCGTGTTCGTTAGCTTGCAAATTTCTACTGCTAAACAATTTGTTACAAAAAAAAACTTACTCTGAGGATTTAGGGCATATTTTGTGTGTGTGTGGTCGTTTGGCTTCTCATGCAGTTGTGGCTGTGGAGAGGTTGTTCTCAGGTGTTGTGCAACTAAACTCTCATAGCTTAACACTGACTCTTTAATAAACTTAAACCTGCAGAAATGTGTTTTTTTTCAGCTGCTTCCATCCACAGCAAGCTTGGCATGCTAATGTGAATTTTTATAGTAATATGACATGATATTGTGAGAAAAATGTGGGTGAGGATGTTAGCGATAGATCTCACTTGAGGTACTCTTTCCTTGCACAAATTGCAAATATTCCATGAGAAGCCACTGATGTTTGTTTCTCTTGTGCGAAAGAGGTTAAACAAATTGGATTAATCCACAGCTGAAAATAGTTCCTTAAAAATGTGACATTTTCTCCTGCCTGAATAATGTTTACTAACCCTTACAACTCCAAATCTGCAACGTTTTTTAAGGACTTTTTCAAATTTATTAAAAACAATACATGATATTTGTGACCTTTTAGAAAGAATCCAATGAGCCTAAGTGTCAAATACTGAGACAGAGTCCAGAGGTTTCCTCTAAATTTAGCTGAGAGTGAAGAAAAATTCAGATAGAAACCAGTCGTATCCTTTAGCTATGAGCTTATAGACACAGAGGATATGAAAATCTGTTATTCAGAAATACTGAACAGCTCAAGGACTTGAAAGTCATGACTATCCAACAGTGTGCTTGGATCTTTTATCTTTATGCACATACCACACATACCCCCTGTATCTTTTCACAGTTTTCTGTTCTTTAGATTTTAAATGACTAAATCTCTTTCCAATCTTACATTTGATTTCTGTTTAAGTTAACTTTTAGTTGATTTTCTGATGAATTACTGCACAAGAGTTAGTTGCATCCCATTGCTTGGAAAGACTGAGCATTTGATGGAGTCTTCTTTTATATCCAATCCTGACACCGTCACCTGTCACCACTCTATCTGCTGGTTGGCTAATCTTTCAGAGCCTTGTCAATATATATTTTATCAACTTTTCTGTTCTTATTTACCTTGTCTTTAGAATTGTTTATATTTTGTTATCAGTTAGCCGTGCAGCACAAGTTTAGTCCTGTAAGAATAAGTCACCCTGGAATAAATAACCTGAAGGTATTTTTCTGAGCGCTGTGGTGCAGGCCTCAGGCTCTGCGTCTGAAACAGCAGCTGTTTCTGCTTTTTCCTCTCAAAGCTCCCCGAATAAACATCTTTACATATTTATTTACGGTACTTTTCAAGTGGGCTGCAATGGCAGGCATAAATAACCTCAACCAAAGCAGTGTGTCAGATTATCTGCAAACACATCCTGGAACATCTGACCCAGGACTTGTCATATGACTTAACCCGCATTCACATGACAACGGGTGTGAATTTAGGAAAGAGTTTGAACAGAACAGAACACGCTCCTGGACATGCGTGCAGGTCTCAAGCACTTTCACAAAAACACAGATGTGGCGATGGCCCAGATCACATCAGAAGTGGGCCATTTTTTGTGTCAAGTTTTCTGTCATTAAATTGTCCTGAAAAAGGAGGGAAAAGAGTTTATCAGATAGTTATCATCTAACACGGACTCTTTTTGTTTCCCATCAGCCTGATCTCCAGCATGCTGCAGAAGGATCCATCTCGTCGGGCTTCACTCGATGACATTGAATCTCACGACTGGCTCCAGGGTCTGGATAACGTTCTCCTCAGCCCAGAGGCCCCACCACACTGGCTCTCAGGTGCCCTCTCTCCCAGCTCTTCCCGCTTAGGATCACCAGAATGTGGGGACCTGCTCGCTGTAAGGCCCAGCTCAGCTCAGCAGCCGTTTCCTGGATCGTGGCAGCCCAGCCTCAGCTTCAGCCTCCATCCTCCTCCAGCTGAAGAGTGTCCTGTTGGCAAGAACCTCCCTGCTTTACAGCAGATCTGTGAGGAGGAGGAGGAGGAGGAAGAAGAAGAGGAGGAGGAGGAGGAGGAGGAGGAGGAGGAGGAAGAGAAAGAAGAACAGGGGGAGGGAAGTCTGTTGATAGAGGAAGAAGATTTGGGAGATGCTGAGGAGATGCTGGAAGGAGCAGACAATCAGGAAAAAATGGAAGAGAAGGACGAGGAGGAAGAGTTAGGAATAGAAAACCAGACAGTGGAGGAGGGCGAGGAGGAAGAGGACGAGGAGGAGGAGGAGGTGGAGGAAGGTGGCAAACATGAGATGGAGTTGGAAACAGAGAATGAAGACAGTGGTTGTGTGATTTCAGATCAACCAGTCAGTCATGGAGACGAGCTGCTCAGTCACACTCCTGAAGTCTGTCCTTCCTCCCCCTCTGGGTTTGGGGTATCGTGCTGTCAGGGTCAGACAGAGCTCTCGACTGGAGAGGAGGGAGAGGATGAAGAAGTAGAACCCAACAACAACACCAACAAACCCATTCCTCTCCTCCACGAATCTGAATCCTGCCACTCCTGCATCCCTGCACCCTCTAGCATCCTGAACGAGAAGGAGATGCAGAAAACAGACAGAGAAGAAGAATCAGAGGAGGGAACGGGAGACTGCACAGAGAGATCTCAAGCCCAGAATCCACCAGGGAGCCGGGATGAGACCACACCGAGGCCGGAGCAGGGCAAACGGCACAGCATCAAGCTGCGCGAGAGACTCTTTCAGTTCCCTCTGTGCGAGAAAGCTCTGGCCCTCAACATACCGTCAAACAACAAGCCCAAGATCCTGCCGCTGGCCCAGTACAACTGCTGCCATGTGCTGTGAGTGACACCAGCCTGGGCGCTGTCTGATGTGCTGCACGCTCTCTCGGGATGCACAGACTGCTTAGCAGTCAGCAGGCGGCCGGCCTCCGAGCCCGAGCTCCCTGCTGAGCCAAACACAGAGACGATGAGGAACAGCCCTCGGCATACAAACATGAGGACGTGAAGGCCTCGTTCGCACAAACACTCGGCTCCAACATCGTGCTCGTGTAACAAACATTGTTTTAGAGAAAGTTGGCGTGCAGCACAGGAGTCAGACTTAGGAGGAACTCATCCTCTTGCTGCTGTGTACAGGAGCGACCACAGAATTACAGTGGATAGACTGTTTTTCTCATTTGTAGCTTAGAAACAAAAGTGGACATATTTGTCTAGGAATGAGGGAGACTGAAGAAGAGGAGGCAGCAGAGAGAGGAAGATACGACTGCAAGAATTTCTATTGAATAAGCTAAAGTTCATTTCGTTTGTTTGAAGGTGCCTATTGAGATGAAATGGAGTCATACTGAACATGGCCGCTGAGTTGTTTAGTTCTGAGTCAGTACAGTTCCAGACTGAGTAGACCCAGTTAATTACATGATTTATATGAAGTCTATACCTTATATATAAATATATAAGTTACAAAAAGACAAATATTAGATTTACTATAAATAAAAGGAAAATGATGTGATTTTTTTTCTTTTTTTTTGTTTCTTTTCTTTTTTTTTCTTTTTTTTTTAGCTTTGGTGCTTCTTCTTCTCGTATTTGGGTGTAAGATCTTTGCAGTCAGACCCATAATGAGTAAAAACACCATGACTGGCAACCGGAGAGTAGTTTCAGTGTCATTTAAAAGTGCAATTAAAAAGTTTTTTGTAATTTACAGCCTGAATTACAGCTGACTGACTGAGATTGTTGGTGGGTGACAACATCGATGGAGAAGATGCCCACAGAGACGGCTATTTGTTCAGATTTGATCCCGCCAGTCTCAGTTGTGTCATCCCTTTCACCGCTTGTGTTATTTACACAGTCGGATGTGGTATGGGATGTTTGCAAAGGGAGAGGTTGCAGCTATTCTAATCAAACAAGACACTTTGTTTTTGGTAATGGCTCCAGACATGGCCAGCTTTAATTTACTTCCACATACCAGGTAAAATTATCTCCACAGGCTGCACATGCCTTTTTTTCTTCTTTTCTTTTGGAGGAAAAAAAAGGGGGATTGTCAATACTTACTGCCATTTTAGCCCAAAGTAAATTACATGAAAATAACTTTTAAAGTTAAACATGCTTACATATTATATTCAACACTATCAATGCTGTTACTGTTTTTAGCTGAATAAGTATTTTTTGTGGCATAAACTTTCCAATTTTACCCTTTTTTAAAAAGCCCCACAACTGAACTTTAACAGATTTTTCACACTTGGGGCCCTTAACGAAGGCTTACTCAGCATCTGTCCTACGTCCTGCCTCCTCTGAACTCTGTCTAGCCAGTAAAAGTCAGTCCAATATTGACTCTTGTCTTATCTCTTGCTCTGTCACCTTCTCTCTTTCTTTTCCTTTGACAATGTCCTCTTGGTGTTCCTTTGAATCAGCCACGGTGCACGTTGAAAGCAGCCAGTGTGTTGATATCCAGTTGCTAGCCTGTGATGCAGTGCAAAACTCAGCTGTAACGTGATGCTCTAGTCCGGGGAAAAAAAGTTGTAAAGTGCGGTTTCTCAGCTTAGGGACGCTGCAGGGCACGCTGTCATTTAGTCCTCATTACAGTTTGCCATCAAAACAAGTCCGAAGCTGGGTTTTAATGTTGGAAAGTTTTGCAGTGTTGCTTTAATTTGTTATGATAAATCAAAACCGGTGGAACCTTTGATGCCATAGAGCGATCTAAAACCTTAATGTAATGATAAATTGTCTCATTACGCCTTTGTTTAGGGCTCTTGAGCCATTTTAGGAAATTTATTGTGTAACATTGTTTTCTGCAGCTAAATTATCGCTTCTTAAAGTTCCAGTGTTGCTTAGCGATATCCATCTTTCAGGGCATCTGCAATGCTCTCTGATGCTGAAGCCATCCCTTCATTGCCCCTGCTTAAAGTCTGAGTAACTCATTCATTCATTCATTCATTCATTCATTCATTTCTGTACACAAATAAATCCAATTCAGGGTCGTGGGGGAGCTGGAGCCTATCCCAAGCGAGAGGCAGGGTACACCCTGGACAGGTCGCCAGTCCATCACAGGAGCAACCATTCACGCACACACTCACTCACTTGTTTAGAGTTGAGAATTTAGAGTGATCAATTAACCTATCATGCATGTATTTGGACTGTGGGAGGAAGCAGGAGTACCCAGAGAGAACACGCACATGCACGAAGAACATGCAAAGTCCCCACAGAAAGGCCACTGTTTCGAAGTCTGAGTAACCGTTCACTGCAAACATGTTTATAATCAGGATGGATGAACTTGTCGGAGTGTTTGGATCCATTTATAGAGCAAGTAGAATCCCCTTTACTGTTTCCCAGGCCTCTACAGGTTGTCTCTGTAGCATCACTCAACACTCTCTCGCCACAGTTTGGAAACATGTAAACAAAAGCCACTGTTTTTATTTTTAAAAAAGCATTGTTTCGTACTCCGGCACTGTTACCCCGCTCTCATTCAGGCAGCTGCTTCTGCTCTCACTCACTTTTCATTTGCCATCTTCCAGCAAAAAACTCATTTTCTTTAACCTATCAGATATAATCCGAGTCAGTCAGTGGCAATTACAAAAAATTTTTACTTTGCACTCTTGCTAATCATGGTGTTCTTGTTCATTTTTGTTCCGATTGCAAAGACTTTTTTTTAACTTCATCTTTTATTTTGCACACAAATACATGTGGAAAAGGGTGCAGATGAAGCTATTTATTTATCAACTGCTCAGTGCAGCTCCGTTGTGAACCAGCTTCTGCTACAGAGTAGCACTCATTTCCTTTTTCTTTTTGCACAACCTGCTTCTCCGACTGGTTTAAAAGCACTTAATGTAAGGCTCCTATAAAGAAAGACTGTTATGATATGCTCTGATGTAACACTGTATATTACACGCCTGAGAAAAGATGTGATCGCTGCTCTTTTAATCCTGCAGTCTTATTAGTAGAATGGCTTGTTCTAACATACTGTATGAAAATGTTTATGGGGTCATTAACTGGGATGCAGGTCTCCCATTATTCTTTTTGATTATACCGAACATTTAATATTTGATCAGAACATTTTTATTTTGGGCTTGACGATATGAAGTTCCTTGATTTGTTATATTTTTTTTCTTTTTTTATAACGTGACAAAGATATGTGCGACTTTGCATGTTGTTACTGTTATTTATCACAATATACCTCCATGTGTCTTGAATCTGACAGGACATCCATTGTTCTCGTGTAACTATAAGTACCTTGTGGTAACCCACTGAATGATGAATTGCACACAGTGTAACTACTGTAGCTGGTAGCTTTCCATAGCAGTATCCAAGGACTTGTGGGTAGATTTAGACCAACTCGCAAAGAATTGTAATTGTGTAGCCGAGGAGTCCCTCCATGTTGTATTATTTTACTATACAGTGGCTCTGGATGTTAAATCTTTCCTGAAGCAGAGACCGTTTTGTAGAGCAACAGAACAACAGAGCTGTACAATAAGCAACATCTTCCTCTTCTAATTCAGTAAATAGAGCTCGTGAATCAGTCGCTGGCCTGTGATTGTTCATTCCCTGTCTAAAAAAAGGATCAACCATCACGTGAAAATCTGATTATAACTCGTATCTCATCAGCCGTGGGAGCTTAAATCTGTGCAAAGGAGGGATGAAATTATTTGTTCCTGTGTGGTTGCAGCCCGTCTATCCTCAGTGTCTGCTGACCTGTATTTTATCTAGGACCATGACTATGGAGCCGTGAACTTATTTTTCTGTATTTATTTATTAAAATGGATTCAATTAACAGGATGGGTGCATCCAGTGTGTTTATTTCTGTATATGTTCATAATATATAATAATGTTAACGAGATATATATATATATATATATATATATATGAGAGAAAGAAAAGAAGTAAGTACTTTACTTTCATTTCGTAATCTCTTGACGAGGCTTAATTTCTGTACTTTTTTAAAATCCCATTAGATTTTCATTTTCCTGTAATATTTCATATTAAATGGGGGGGGAAACAATTGAAGGTAAAACGAGCCGTCTGGTTGATAAAGCTGAAAATATTAAAAAGACATTTTTGGTTTTAACTTTCAGTTATTTTTACCGCTGCAGATGTTTTCACATCTGTGGTTGTTCTTTAGCCTAAGAACAATAATACATAAGACACTGAGTGATTTCAGCCCAGCATCATTCACCTCTCTGGATACTAAAGGAAGCTTCTTCTGCACAAACCACACCAATCCCCTAATGCTTCACATACAAGATAAGCAGATTGTACAAATAGAGAGATATATATGGTAATTATTACAGAAAAAATTAAGACAGCCGCAGTTAGAAAACTGAAAATATACTTCTCACAAAAAGTTAAGGATGTTCAAGTTTCAGGTGAAATTTACAGAAAATGTAAAAGGTTGATGCTACACTGGTACGTCTGGCAAGTTGGGCATCTCAAACAGTTTATCAAGAAAAGCTAACAGTGGTGTTTATACCACAACCCGACCCAAGAAATAATGGGAAGAAAAGTCAAATTTTTAAAATCTGAAGTCTGTATTTGGTCCTTTAACAGAATGTGGGGGGAAAATTAACTTTCTTTTTTATTACCATGTGATATGTCAAAATTACTGTAGTGTAATCTTCTGCTTCCTGCTATCCATCAGGGGGCAGAAGACAAGTATATCACTGCAGGGTTTTGAGCAACGTTTTTACCGTAAAGCGATGCAGAATGTCTCAGGGACTGTACGTATCAATGTGACACATTTGGCATTATAGGTTTGAAATATCCACGTCTCAACAACCTATGAGTTAGTTGTCATCTTGGTCTCATGTGAACAGTATAATGGGAACTTTTAGTGGCAGTTTATGGTTCAGACATGTGCTTTTATGTACCTGATAATCTTGTTAGAGAAAACCATGTTGTGTTATAAGTACTTTAAAACTGAATAGTTGTACATGTGCATTCAAAAGTTTCGAGAAGAACAAATTAAGTTAACCTGTAACGGTTTTTGTGCATTTTAGGTCAATTCTTGCATCATAAGAAAAAGGTAATTATGCCTAACTTTTTGTGAGTAGTGCATTAAGTCAATACCTGTGTATATATATATATATTACCTATACATTCCTATTAAATCCAACATCAGCTGTTTAGAATGAAGACTTGTCAGTACAAAATATAAATATATACAGGAACTCTTATTTATGGATTGATATCTTATATTCAATTTTATTTTAATTTATTGTTAATTAATCTAATATTTTATTTTATTTTCATTTTTCATTTTAATTTAATTTAATTTATTCCAGATTTATTCCACTTTTTTTTTAATGTAATTGCAGGTGTTAAGAGGTTAAATTTGTCATCAAAGAGAAAACATCAGTCAAGTTTGACCACTTTTACAGACAATTCAATACAAAACCTATGTATTCATTCTATGTTACCATGGTGATGTAGCAGATTTAAACAGACATTAAAAACTTACCCAGCTAAATCATTCATCTGTATCATCAAATCATCAAAAAAAAGGAAAACACTTTTTCTTAAGGTATTATAAGAATTGTTTGAGAATATGGGACTCCAACTAACAAATATTTTCATTATTTATTATTTTGGTTCTCGGCTATAGACTTATTTAACAGATACTATCCAGATATCTTAATTTACCATCAGATAAATTAAACCAAATATTATTGTTTTCGTTTCATCCACTAGAGGAACATTAAAAGAAAGATGGATCATAACTGCAGCTGGTGGAGCAAAAATTGTATTTTCATCCAAAACATAGTTGAATAAAGAAGAAAAATCAAAGTATCTAAAGTCTGAATTTAACTTTTTACCACATTGATGCTTTTCATTCTCAAACCATGAGTGAAAGAACAACCCACCAGTTTTCTTCTGTGAGTTTATTATCAGACATCCAGCAAACATCCTAAACTCTGACATTAATTCCTGATCCTAACTGGATCGGACTGTCAACACGTTTATCTTTATTAATGCATCCAAACCACACACACACACACGCGCAGGTTCATAATTAGTGTCAGGACTGCAGCTGCAGTGGCTCGAGGAAGTCTATCCATCCATCTGCTGCTTTGCTGAATCAGTCCTGCAGCATCACAGCAGAAAGCTGCATGTTGAATAAATATCAGGTTTTGGCGCCACCTGGTGGCTGTAGAAACTTATAACACCATAATACGTTCAACCTGACAGAAACAGCATGTATTAGCCTGTAAGGGGGTTGTAGGTGTTTCTAGAGGCACGTGACTGATGCTCAAGCAGGTAAAAAAAAAAAAAACGAAATCTCACATCAGATAAAATAATTACAACCCAAATCTTTGGTTTCTCACCACAGCATTCATGCAAACACAATCTGTTTGTTATTTCATGTGACAGTATCATCAAGAGAGCATTTTTTACCAATTTACTTTAGCAAAAAGTTAATTTAGCAGAGCCAGATAATAAATTCTGTCCTGCAGTTTTTAAATAAAAGCGTAAAATGTTTAAAATCTAAAATTCAAAATTCTGTCATTTAATCTTTTTTCAACACCAAGACTTACTGAGCATCAAACTCACACCTAAATATGCAGTATGCAAGATTAAGTAGAGATTGCAGAGCAAGCTGTTTCTCTCCATCTGCGGCAACCATATATTAAATGCACTATTTATTTTTTTCATGTAAAAGCTGCAATAGTTTATTATTTTGGCCATGGGGGGGGGCACATCCAGTAAGCAAATAGCAACGTTAGCGTTCATACATTGTGTTAAAAGTTCCTGCAGTTTTACAGTCACTCTGGTTTACTGTCTGTCTCCAAGGGAAAATATCCGGTCTCTAGTGGCTAAATGTGTAAAACACTGATGTTAAACTCATTAAAAACACAATCAGTGGTTCTTTAAAGCTTTAAAAAAAAACTTTTAAAACTCATTTTTGATTTCTCCATAAATACGACTCAACGTATCAACAGATTTTAATAGAAACGTAACAGTGGAAAGCTTGATTATTTATATATTGATAAGAAATACTAAAAATACCAAATTGCATATCCACAAGGGGGGAAAGTATGCAAACCTTTCCATTCAGGATCAAATGTGGCCATTTTCTGCATCTTTAACTGCAACTAAAG
This sequence comes from Atherinosoma microstoma, assembly GCA_037177055.1. Lineage (NCBI taxonomy): Eukaryota > Metazoa > Chordata > Actinopteri > Atheriniformes > Atherinidae > Atherinosoma > Atherinosoma microstoma. The sequence goes on from JBBBVU010000010.1 coordinate 5,529,220, forward strand.
CTTTGTAATTAACTCTTTTACTTCCAGCAGCCTCTCTGGTGGTGGTCGGTTTTCTGGCATGAACTGCTCTCTGGAAGCGTTGCTGCCACATTTCAGTTCAATTCCAGTCACAAGTTTGACTTTTCATTCATTCATTTAATTTCACACCTGACATTTTCTTTTACTATTTACTGTTATAACTGAGGATTCACTGCTGTATTAATGATGGCAAGATATCCTGGAAGTAACACAGGCCCAAACCATAATTCTACCACCTCTGTTTCACAAATGGGATTAAATTCTTATGATAGAATCAAGTTTTTTCACTGTTTTCTAAACGCAACACTCCAAGGAAGTTAAATTCGGACTCATCCCTCTATAAGACATTTTTCCTGCAGCTTTTGGTTCCATCTAAGGGATTTTTAGCAAACCGGAGACAATCTGACAGCCTGATGAGATCAGCAACTTCTAAGATCCTCACAATATCTTTGGTTTCATTCAATTTATACTGAACTTTGATAACTCCATTAGCGTGACTGAAAATGCCTGAAAACAAACTTCTGTCACTCAGAAATGAATTAATGGAGCATTTTTCTCAATAAATACATGAGAAAAAGGCCAAATGGCTCACAAATGACTATCAAAGTAGTTTTATGTGCAACAAATATCATTAAAAGCTATTTTAAAAACAAATATTTTGTTTTTTTGCTTTTTGATGTTCACTCCATCGATGAAACTGTCATATTTATGAGCCTTAACGCCACCTGCAGCTTGCCTCCAGACTCCAGCTGGGGAGTCCACCTCTCTGGTACTCCCACTAGCATTAAACACCATGTCCTAAGTGCCCCTTTTAAACACACTGCAGCCATAGCAATAAAACAAATGTGTTCCCTTTTCTGTCTAATATCTACAAATAACACTTTTTAGCTGCTGCTTGAATTGCACTTGCAGTGTATATATAATATTTAGTGAAAACGTTGCAGAAGCACCATGTGAACTGGTGAAGGCGGCAGAAACACTTCAATCTGGGGCACAGCAGTGAGCATCGGGGGCCTTGCTTTCAGGCCCCACCTCCAACGACGTAACGGACCGCCTCCACACCTTGAAACAGAGTTAGGACTCTTCATCCTGCAGCTTCTGGGGAAAAAAGAAAAATAAGAAAAAAAGTTAGTCGGATGAAGAAAGATGCAGGAACATGTAAGAAGTGGGTGGAGTCAGGGTTGACCTGCTGCCTCAGGGCCTGCATGGATCTGTACTCAATGTGCTCCCTCTTTTTCCGGATCCAGTCCGGCTCGTCTGGGATCAGGGCCGCGAGAAGGAACTTGACTATGATCAGAAGATGCTGCCAACACACACACACTGCTGGTCGTATTCAGGGAAACACTCAAAGTTGTGATTATTTTGCATGCATGTCCTTCATCCTACCTCCACCATAACAGCTACCACCAGGACGTTAGTGCTGCTCATCCCGCCCTCTTGACTCAGCTCCTGTAACCGTGGCGACAGCAGCAGCAACCAGCAGTTGGTCACGACGGAGACGAAACTCAGGACCTCGAAGGCGATCTGAAACGCAACACAATGACGTGAACTGCGTGCGACGAAAAGTGCGTTTCTCATTTGTGTCGTGTTGAGTGCTGACCCGCCACACGCCCATGTTGGCCACAGGGGGGGAGAAGGGTTTTTTGAAGAGTCTGCAGATCTTATAGGCGTCCGATCGGATTTCGGTCAGGTTGTTTAGGAGAAGCAGGATGGCGGTCAGAGGAAACACGCAGGAGAAAAGGCTCAAATATCCAAACTGCACCAGGAGCTCGATGTATTCTGCAAACAGGCCCTGTAGCAACACAAGATCCAGTCAGACACAGTCACTGTGCACAAGATGGTATTCAAATCTATCCTGTCTCGATCTGGATTCTTTTGCATGCTGCATACTCACAGGAAAAGTAGGCAGGGTGCTCTGGTTCCTAAATTTGTCCTCCTGGGAATCATCTTCACTCTCTGTCCTGTGGGGGGCGCTGATGAATCGGTCCACCAGAAACGGTATAACCACCTCGGTCACCTGGTTCACCAGCTGAGTTATGATCAGCAAAGATGCTAAACGCTTAAGAGAGAAAGAGAATGTGCAGCTCCTTTTATTTATAAAGCACTTTTTATACCAAACACATAATAACAACAATTAAATATCAAATTAAAATTGAGCCTTCACATACCCACGTATATGCCCTAACAGAATCACAACACAAACATACTCATTCATAATCTCTCACACACTCAGACACACCAAGCACACACACAAAAAGAATAAAGTTTTTAAAAAATTAAATACGAAGAAACAATGTGCTTGGGTAAAGCAAAACAATAAAAACAGAATAAAGGAAGCTATAGGTTGTGTTTTAGATAACTAATTAGTACATAATTAAAGAATATAACATTTTATATAAATATACTAATAATAGTGAAATAAATAGGAATAAAATAAAATAGACCAGGAAGAGTAAATGACTTTCATTAAATGGATTTCCTAAAAAAGACATTCAATTAAAATCGAGGGTAAAAAGATGGGCTTCAACTTGTTTGTTCTCATTTAGATAATCAACAAATCTGCAATATTTCTGTGATGAACAGTGAAAAAGTCAAACTACTGTTTAAAATCTGCCAGTGAAATTATCTTAATGTGGTCAGAAATTGTCAGATTGGTTTGGATTTTGGCTTCAGGAAAACAAGTCGAACATGCGCTTAATAAAGAAGATGAGGAATCGTTTCCATGTCTTCCTTGAAACTCTAATTTGTTGAGGAAAACGTGGATAAGTAAAGGAGTGGTGTGTAACTATGATGAAGTCAGACTGTACTAACTTATTATTACAACCAAGTTCCAACTGTATTTGAATAGGACTAAAGTTTACACTATATCCTGCTTTAACGTCAAATAGAAATGTTTTCTTTTACATGATGTGAACATTTTAAATGTGGCAAAAAACAGATTCTTTTATATTTAAATTACTGGTTGAGCTCAGGAATAAAATAATGTTTTGATATTTTAGCTGTGTTTATGTTAAATCTGCAACAAAATGATGACTTAAAGATCATCCTCTGCTATGGTGACTTGCACAGATTTAAAAAGAACATTTTTGTCATGAACGTTTCTGGAAGCAGTGACTCTTTGGATGAAAGATCAGAAGTAGAGATCTCAGCTGTTACCTTACGAAGCAGCGGCACATCCTGCTTGAAGAAGGCGATGTGGAAGAGCACTGCAAAGCAGTTGAAGAAGGTAAACTGAGGGATGAGAGACAAGAGTCGGATCAATGAGCTGGGTGAGTTGGGAAGATGAGTTAATGGTTCAAGAGAAGAGGAGGAACTAACCACTAAGACTTTAGCTGTCAGGTGGTTCTGAAAAGCCGACTCCTCTCTGTGGTTCTCTGAAGGGAAACAGGTAGTTCAGTAACTTTCTTCTCATATTATAATCATTCTGTTGTTAGGAATACATCAGTCTTGTGAGCATTTTCCCATCTTTTCCCTCCAACTTCATCTGCAATACAGTCTAGGAGGCAGACACTCTCTCTAGCTTTAAGATCAGGCTTAAAACCTTCCTTTTTGATAAATCCTATAGTTAGGGGTGATTAGCCATCCCTTAGTTATGCTGCCA
>JBBBVU010000010.1:5546339-5559144 GCA_037177055.1 Atherinosoma microstoma
TCTCTTGCTTTAAATCTGTTTAATGATTGTTTTTGTGTTTAAATGATTTTATTGTAATTCTAGCTCCTTTTTCTTATATTTTTCTCTATTTCTTATCTGTAATGCTTTTAATGTTTTATGTTAAGCACTTTGAATTGTCTTGAAAATGTGCTATACAAATAAACTTGCCTCGCCTTTAAATACTTCATTTCCATTTATTTTTTCACATGTTTCAACAACAATAATTTTTTTTTATGTTAAGCAACACTTTTACACAGAACTGTATATTATGCATGATTTATTTTAATAAAATAAATTCTCAGCAAGATATAAAGTACAGTATTTGGAGATATAAGTAGTTGTGTTTTGTGGCATTAAATTTACCGTCACATTCTTTAAATGTCCCACATTTAATATGAAAACAATCCTTTAGTTTAGATTTTAACCACCAAATCAGCTGATTTATTCAAGCTGTTGATACACAGAATAATGTCAAAATACAACAATCCTTGAACTTGAGTGAATAACACACAAATAACAGCACAGGGCAAGTGGTCAGAAATATACAGACATTTATTTACAAACAAGCTTGCATTTGCATAGAAATTTAAAATTGCCAAAATACAAGTTATAAGACATTAAAGTAAACAGATTTAGGAAAAATAATCTTCTCTGAAGCGGTATTTAGCACAAAGGGAAAGTTCACATGTGAGAATCAAAACTTACATGCTGCTGTTTCCATGTTTATCACATAAATACACATAAATAAGATCTGTAAGTCTAATATTCCAACAGGTTGGAATCATCTCACTTTTGCCAAGCAGCCGTCACAATCATGTCGTATCATTACACTCATCGCTATCATTAGTTCGGTCACCATCTCCAGAATCATGACATTAAAAATATATATATATATATATGTGTTTTTTAAATTTTAGGGTTCTTTCAATAAAAGACATCTCTTTGGCAAAGAGTTAATAAATGATATTATTCTTTTTTTTCTCTTTTTCTGAAACCATTTTCACTGCAGCCTAAAACCCTCTGCTTACCCAGCTCGAGTCACACAACCCTCTCACAGTTTACATAAAGACTTTTTTATTATTGCTGTGCTGCGTTTGTATAAAAGACGGGAATAAAATCAAGTCTAAAATCTGTTTGTTGGGTTAAAATCTAAAAATAAGTATTATTTTACATAGAGGCAAATAAAAATGAATGAAAATGTGCATGAGGTAAGCAGAAATCTTTCTTTGAAGCCAGAAAAGTGATTAAATAAATCGATGTTAGAGCATTATATTTATAGTATTTGAGTTAAGTTTGTTCTGCTTCAGTTATCGGCCCTCTTGTCAGGTGTTTGGAGGCGGCATGCCGAGGATCAGCTGCTTGCTGTCACGGCCTCTTGCTGTCGAGTCAGATGCTTCAATCGTCATCCTCTGCAGGGATTTGCAGGTTCAAAGGGCCCAAAGGTGGGACCCATAACACGGGGAAATACTACTGAAGAAAGCAGGCTGTAGTCAACTTCTGTCAGATATTAATCTGTCACTGGGAGCTGGCTCTGACATTAGCAGAGGTCCCAGTCGTCAGTAATTAGTAGCAGTCATCAAATATGAAAAAAAAAACTCCAGCCTCTTCCCATATAAGGTCACTTTTGGTTCCAGATGGAGTCAAATACGCCACATCTCTCCATCTACAATTTGTTTGCAATCAACAATTCAGACAGTAAAATTTCTCGTGATCTTTGAACCTGGGATCCCCACAGCAGCAGGCGTGAGAGCCCGGCTTCATGCCAACAGCCCTGTCACCTCTGTCACCATGACAACTCCTCTTTTTACAGTATCCGTTTCCCATCATCCCCTTTCTGACGACATAAAACTGGTGCAATTAAAGCATCTCCTCTTCTGTACAAAATCTAAAAAAAAAAAAAATTCTTTTTTTTTTTTTTAACATTTGAATCATAAATGAGGGGAAATATCAAAACAAACTTGCAAAAATATAATATATGCACATTGGTTTCAAACATTTAGATCTCTGATTTACATCTCATGTCAAAGTCTCGCTCCTGCAGGCGTGTTTGTAATCAATAAGTTAAAATCTGGGCCGTGGGTGCATCTCAACACGTCCAAATGTCCGAAACCAAAATGTTTTCTGTTCACAGCTATTTCAAAAAAATTAACAACAGGGAGAAAAAAGAAAACAAAGAGAAGGGAACTAGCAGCAGCAGAAGAGCTGCAAGAATGAACATTGTAGGAAAGAGTGAAGGAGGGATGAAGATATTTCCTGAGTTCACCTGGAAAGTTACAGTGGGGTGGGGGCGGGGCTCTCTCTGATGCTCACACACGCTTTCCTCTCCACACTCACCCACCATCTATCACTTTCTGTTTCCACTCCAACATTCATTTGCACTAGAAAGCTTATTAATGTTTATAGTTTGGGGTATTTTTGATGAGCTCTGCAGCTTTTAAATAAAATTAGTCCAATTAAATGAAACGATAATGTTTGGCTTGCAGTGAAGCATCAGTTTTGTGATTAAAAAAAAATGGCACAAAAAGGCCTGAAAACTGTGCAGAAATAATCAATGTGAATAAACATCACACATTTATTTATATGGCCGAGGAGCAGAGACGATTGTGCTGCTGGTTAATGAGTTACAGACTGTGTAGATGGATCGGCTGCCACACAGTCCTCTTTGTTTGGTGCCACGGCTGCAGAGACGGAGCTAAAGAGGGCAGGGTGGTTATACTAGAGGAGCTGGTAATTAAGGAGGGTGGCTGACAAGTCCATCGGCCTTCCAGGGCCTTTTACATATTAAAATTTCTCATCGGGGATGGCTGTGTCGAAGGGGTGGTCCCAGAACGTGGTGGTGATTCCAAAACCTGCAGAGAAAAATAAAAATCACATTAAATAGATTTAAAAAAACAAAGCAAAATGAAAAGATTTTCTTTAACGGTGTGTTTTCCATCAAGCTGCTCACCTGCTCTCTGGTGCTTGAAGTGGTGTTTGACGTGGTAGGCCTTCAGGCCGTACAGATAAGACCCTCTCTTTGGTGACCCGTAGTGAAGGTAGTAGTGGATCATATCGTACACCACGTAGCCGCATAGCCCTCCCACAAACACAGAGACCCCGAGAATCTCTGGAAGCGTGTAATGGAGGATAGCATAGAAACTTCCCACCACTATGGAGGCCAGGCCGGGAGGGAAGACCAACCGGGCGCCGTCAAACGGAGACTGCAGAAGAAAAATCAGACATTTTTTATAGAAAACAAAAAAAGGCTGAAAATATGAAAAGTTGTAGGCTTAAACCTTCAGACTAGAGTTTCTTTTCATGCCTCACTGGTTGGTTTGTGTCTCTCTACAGGCTGGCAGGGAGGATTTTTGTGGTTTCAGAAACAATTAAAAACTTTTTCGAAACATGAATCATCAAGTTCAGCCCCCAAAAGATGAAATCAAACTCAGTTCGTTTATACAGCTAATATGTAAATATGTTTCTATCTATACTCAGCACTCTCTCTAAAATATTATTTTAGATTACTTATATTTTTTTATTCAATGTTTACTGCACTGATTATTGTCAGTTTTCGTTATCGTTGTATTTTATTTATTTATTTTTTGCACACCAAATGGAGTTGCATCTCCAATCTCGTTGCACTGCCATAATGACAATAAAGCTTTCTCACTTTCTCCATCTCTGTCTCGTAATAAAACAACAATAAGTTCAGACTCAGGACCTGTGGCATCTGAAGCAATCAGCTACTACAAAATAACCCTTTTGGGACCAAATGCCTATTTAATACCATTTTGATATCTTTTTGTTATGGATATTTGGAATCATTTGAGTCCAGTGAAAAAAGATTTTGCCTAAAATTTTATCTTGTAGTCAACCTTGGTGGCCTCCATATCTAGACAGGAAGTAGGTTTTTGCTGTTTATGTTTCAGAAGTTGTGAATAAAGGAGCGGATGGTGGAGCTATACGGCTGTTCTACCGTCGGTGGACCCAACTGAGCCGACTCAATGTCGTCCAAATGTTTATAAAGTGGTTCAGGGGTTCTCTTATTTTTCTAAGGTCCATATCTACTCTCCATTCAATGTCAGAGATCCGGAAACATTAGCAAAAACACATTTATTAAGTCAGAGAGTGGTATCTGCTTAGTTTTCTCTAACATCTCCTGTTTTCTCCTAGGCTACCAACCTTCCAAACACTTTACAATCTCTGCACCAGAGAAGGGCATCATAACACCCAGGCTAAAAGATGCCTCAGATGCTCTTTCTGCTCGTGTCATTGATTTCAGAAACAAATTGTTTGTTGCTTCATAGCATGACTACAAGTTTTATTGACTTCAACTGCATATTTTGTGGGTACTGAGTTTCGGAACGGGGATGCTTCGTGTCATAATGACGTTTTACATCAGCACTCATGACTAATGCACGTTATGATTTGTGCTAATCATCACTTACACACCAGTATGAGGCCCAACATGACCAAAAAGGTCTTTTGTTGAAGTTCTTTCTGGTATTTAAGGGTTTGTGATCTGGAAAATTGATCAGAAAATGTTGCCAACTCATCCTGCAAGTTTTTCTTCCAGTTTAATGCTTTCTTAAGTTTTGATGGGGCCTGTTCAAACCAATAATGGCAGTTTGAGCCTTTCGGGGAGTGGAGAGCTTCCTTTCTTCAGTTTCACAGGAATCAAGTGGAAGCCAACATGGCTCCTCCACCTGTTTCATGTCAACTTTAATCTCATCTTCAGGTCGTAGCTGCAGGTTGTCAACATCAATATAAAAATTGCTTCAGTCTCCAACAGCTGCTTCAAGTTTCAGAGCTGAATTCAGGACCGTCAGAGTTTAAAAGATTTAAAAACATTTACATTAAATAAGTGAATCCGTTGTGTTATTGGACTGAGGCTGGAAACAATCCTCCAGCCTAAATCCTCCTTTACAGCATCACTTTTTGCAGTTAAAGTGAAACCGTGTAAGTTTTGGCCACTAGGGGGGCTAAACCTGCATCTTCCCACAGGCCACATGACACCGTTGCAAAAGTAAACAGTCTCCACCGTTTTCAGCATCTTACTTCGTTCAGCCATGACAAACTTTGGATCGAAGAGGAGGAAAAAGTAGCACAAGGCGGAGCCATTTGTGTTCAAAGAGGGGAAGCTGTAAAGCAAAGCGCTCCAGGTCACATGACCCCATGAGAGACGGATACGCTCCTGCAAAGATACAATGTCTGGTTTCTGAAGAGGGCAGCCCCCTTGGAGCGGTTACAAACACATAAACTGAGGAAAATTGTGACAAATTATTTATAAAAATCTCAGTGGACATGCTGAGAATTTTGAGCCCTGTGCTTATTTTGTAGAGATCTACTTGAAAATTGCATAGGCGTAGCGAAATGAGTTTATCTCTGCAACCACAAGGTCTATCTGAACAGTTCTGGAGTCCTAGTAAAGGAAGATTTGTACCAATGTGGCCCTTTAAACTTTATATTTTTACTTACTTAAACATCAACCATGCTACATTGCACTTTATCTGGTACAAATAATATTTTTTGTGTGTGTTTATAGATGGAACTAGCTGATATTTCAGTATGATTTAAACTAAAAATATGACAAGATCTCACACATTAAACGCATTAAACAGGCAGTGACGTGTGCATGTAATATTCTGCCTGTTTGGCCTGTAAAAGTGACAGAGAAATTTTTACTCATTTAGAGAAAAGAGAGGTTCCAGAAATACAAATATAACTTCATATGAAAACCCTCAATGTGCATGAAAAGACCGAACAGAAGCTGCAAAATGAAAATAAAAGGGAAGCTGTTAAGAAGCAGCCACATAAACGCCATAAAGGACATCATAAAGAAAAGATACGCGCTGTGTGACCTTAGCGGCCCCGTGTTGGTACCTTGTGGTGCTGGCCGTGCAGGAGGAAGTGCAGCGTGATGAGGTAGTAGTTATGAGCTGGTGGTTTCATGTGGAAGACAAAGCGATGGATGCAGTATTCAATGAAGGACCACAGGAACCAGCCCAGCATGAAGAGCACTGGGAACATGTACTTATGGACTGGGATGGAGAAGTCTGGGAACACACACACACACACATGTAGACACCAATGCTGACTCATGCTGACTGGACACAGCCATGACGACGGTGAAAATGAGGTTCTGATTGGTTGTGGGCTTTCAAACTGTGTGTGTGTGTTGTGTGCAGGTGTGTTTACCTGAAGTGAGGAATATTCTCGTGGTGCCCTGTGCCAGGGTGGTGAAGCAATACCAGCTGAAATAGAAGACAAGCGGGAGCCACACCACTGGTACCCAGTACCTGTTGCAAGAGAGCAGAGTATGCCATAGTCACACTCATAGATAGGACATCTGACATACCCTCACTGACGTGCCAGTTTTTTACTGTGAGTCAGTAAGTTTGCTTACATTTGCATTTTTACATACTTTATTATTGTTTTTGTTCACTGCATGGATGATTATACAGGATTATAAGGAATATTAAGGAATATAAACTCCAAAAAAGGGGAAAATGGAGTATGTTGTGAATTATTATACATTATATTATCAATGAGACACAATCTGAGGCTGAGAAAATACTTTTCTTTTCATCATGTGTCTGTGTGCTTACGATGGCTGGCTCTTCCCTCATACTTTTATGTGGACCACTGACTGCAAGTGTGAAAGTCCAACATGCAATGTGGAGGCGGCAAATCTTAACAGAAGTCCAAAGTCTTTTATTTAAAAGGTTTTCAAACCCATCTGTGATGCTGCTGTCAGTTTTTCCTGCTAATGCAGAATCTCTGATGTTTATCATTTCCATCCTGCAGATTCAGAAGTTTATGATCTGAGCTCATTAGTGCGCCCCCTGGTGGAATCCTCTGGTAAACAGTGTAGTTAGCAAATAGAAACAATGATGCTGACAGTGGAGCCAGTTGTCTATGTGAAGGCAAGGATTAAAATACAGTCTAAGCCTTAAGCAGCTGTTTTTTGTGAATCATTCCTAAATACTGAAACACGTTCTTGCAGCATTCTGAATATACAAATCCAACCTGCTCCGCAACCTGGCTGCAACAAAACTACCTTCTTATGCAGAATTTCCTCTGGCTGGATGTCAGTATCTCAGTCAACAGAAGGACCAACCTGGTTAAAAAGCCTCCAGCAGTCCGGATGTACCATTAACATGCAAATCCCCTTTAAGCCCAAAGCGAGGTGAGCACTTTTTTTTTTATCAATATCTAATTTTCAAGCCACAAATTTCTTTGCAACTTACAAAAAAATTAAGGTTTAGGCTGCCAACTGGTTTTTAATTCATGTTTCTGCATAATCTCAGGCTCGTGGTTCAAAAAAGTTTGGGAACCCCTGCTCTAGCATCTATCATTCTAAGCCAGTTTTGCAGTTTTAAAGCTCAGAGATATCAACTTCGCACACAGAGTTGTTTGTCCACTCAGACACACCGTAGTAAAACTACTGGCACAAATAAGGCAGCTACCATGTACGTGGACCCACAGCAATTAGATATAAATGACTCATTCTACGAGAATAAAAACATAACAGTTACTTATTTTATTTTAATAAAGTTATTATAAGCCAATAGAAACACAGTTTATAGTTACATTTAAAACTGACTTTGTTACATGCTGCATCTTTAAGTTTTAATGTTTTTTTCTGCTGTTTTGTTTGGATTAAACAGATATATTAATTCTGGAGTTTGCTTGTTCTTAATTTGGTCCATTTTCATCATTGCATTATTTTTTTTAAAAGCTCTAGCAGTCTTTGCCAGTAGCTTGACAGGAAGGGGGTCAGATAGAAAGATGACTTGCAGAAAAGGGCTCCACTCAAACTGGGAACCTGAGGAATTTCTACCTTTGTACATACATGCCACCCCTTACACAGTTTGTGGAGATAAGTGGATGCTGTGACCATAATGTGTGTAATCACTTTTATCTCCTTAACGACATTTTACTGTGCCTTCATTTTTTTCCCCGATCCGAGGGAGAAAAGCAATCCTTTCTCACCAGGAAGTTTTGGTGCTGGCCTCCATGAAGTTGTTTCCAAACAGTCTGATTGGTCTGTCCACCGGCTGATGAACCCAGGCATCGTATTTCTCTCCGAGGTGGCCCACCTGCCACGCCAGGGGCTTCCGCCAGTCAACCAAATCCTGGAGAAACACAACCAATTAAAAATCTGTTCAGCTTGTTCAATTAATGGGAAACAAAACAGATAACAAGCTCTTTGCACAGAAACTGGTCATATTTGTTCTCTCCAGCAGGTGGCAGCAGAGATTAAGACTGTAAAACAAAAACCCATTAAGTTTCATGTAGAATCAGTTTGTGTGTGTACATGTACTTTTGCAGGTTTACTTGAACCAAACTAAATAATTGTGGTAATGAAAGCTTTTCATTGAGTCCAAAGGCCAGAAACAGCAGCTTTTATAAGCTCTTTACAAGCTGCTCATGTTTACAGCCACATGTGAGTCATGCTGCCTTGAAGATGAACAACAAAGACTCTCCCGTGTGTTTTCTTATCGATCTGAGGTCAGTTTTGTGATATCATCATTTTGTTTTCGTAAAAGTACGGTACAGACACTGATCTTGAGTCAGAACTTATGACCAAATTTGCTTATGAGGAAAACATGAGCTGAGAATTAATGAGAAAAAACCACTTTACATTACAGCAGAAAGCCCTCCCTTTGGTCTTTATTTCTGCTTTACTGCATCACCTTTGAAGCATCACATGATGCCAAATCTTGGGTGTCTAACGAACTATGATTACTTATGAATCATGCTTATACTGGTACAACATCGGCCGATATTGGCTTCAAAATTAAATATCTGATATCAGCCATTTCACTGATATAAATAACCGATAAAATAACATTCGGGAGAACATGATCCAAGTCTGTTTTAAGTAGAAAAGGATGGACGTATCTTACTTGTTTTGTTTAAAAACAACTGCATTGATTCAATTTGACATGTTGTACATAACGCAAGTTGGAATACTTCTCTTCTTTTGCGCAAGGAGTGAATATTACATCATTTTCAGCTTTTTCTTTATGACTGCATTTGTCACCAGGCCACCATAACAAAGAGTAAGCAGAATAAAAAATCCAAAGATAATTCTTGTAATTTACATCTGCATCTTTACATCAAGCATCATGCAAATGCATTAAGTCACACTGACAGTTCAGCACGTGAAGGCAGCTTGTTGTAACCTCTCCAGGCTGCAACCTCCAACATCCACTCCACGTTTACTCATTTAGCAACTTAATTTTGAAGAACGACATTCATATTTCAGTACGGTAAGAAACCCCTGGGGGCAAAACTGTGATCATAAAAACTTTTTTTAACTGTTCTGGTTTAGAGGTATAAGTCTGATTCACAGTGGTCCCTTCTGGTAAGGATGAATGTTGGGAAGCAGAATCAGAGAGTCTGCCTTCTTTTTTATTCCTTTTCCAAACCTTCACTACCCACAATGCAGCTGTGACTACTGATGTCTATCAAAGAGGCTAATTTAACCCCAGGCTGAGTCTCATGCAGTGTGCGAACTTCACACCCTCACATGTCCCAATGAGTCATCATTACATCTCAAAAAACACTGATAAGACCTCAGACAAGTGTTTTATTGTTATCTAAAAAAAAAAAGAAAAAAAAAGTTTTTTATTTTTTTTATTTGATGTCAGCAACATGTTTCAAAGGAGTTGGGACAATTTATGACACTGGGAACGTTTCTGATCTGACAGAACCAACTGTTGTAGTGTTGGAAACTATTTCCAAACACACCCAAAGGTGTTTCAGTGATGACAGGTCTGGACTGCAGCCAGCTCCGTTTAACTCTTTTACTACACAGCCATGCTGCTATATAACATGTAGAACTGGTTTTTCTTACCACGCTGAAATAAATAAAAACATCCCAGAAACTTGCATCACCTGGAACTTGTTTTAGCATTGATAGAGCTTATACAGTCACTCGTACTGCCACAGATGAATCAAACAGGGCCGTTTTCTACTTTTAAATAATTTAGATTTCTGGATTTTGTTGATTTATAAACAGTTTTCAGCAAATTTCAGGGTTTTCCTGAGCCCGTGCATTGATTTTCACCACCAACATTCATCCTGGCTCTCAGCTTGTCCCTTTTTGTTCACATTTCTAAAATTCTCTAAATATCTAAATAGTTTAATGCATTGACAAAAATCTATCCTTGCAATTTCACATAAAGAAAATGTAATCTCCTCTTTTATCCAATCATATTACTGAGCCAATGAATTATTTAGCCAATTAACCAAAATACTTGAGATGTTCTACCGAGTGGAAACTTTTACACCCATCTATTGTCCTGTCATATTTTTTTGTTGCTGGCATTAAATCAAAAAGAACAAACTTTATTTAAAAGACCTTTAACATTTTCCATTACAGCATTTGAAAAGTTTTCAGCTTTTTAAACTATGGGTGTAAATGATGATCATTTGAAGTAAAAACTGACTGACCACACATTAAGTTTTCTCTCCCTTAAAACTCCAAACCATTAAAAAAAATGTTTTGGACCAACTTTTTTTAAAAAACAATTTTAATACAAGTAGAAGCTCAGCCCTTTTAAGCAACGTCAACATACTGACAATATTTTCAGGACAACCTTGGTTGTCAGATTAGGAGGCTAAAATTATGTAAATTTAATTTATCAATGGATAAATAGCGTTTTTGTTATTTACAGTTATTTATGCTCCCATTTACCAATTATCCTCACAAAACCAACTTTTGGCACCACCGTGCATCAAAACTGTCTTCTTGGCTTTCCTCCAGCCATAGAGGACCATTATGTTTATTCTTTTCACTCGGACATATAACTTTCTCATCACTTGTTGATTTTTGGCTGCTCATGATTGGACATTACCATTAATTTAAGCTATCTAATTGGTCAAAAGTTTGACATGGAGTGACTTCATCATAATCTCCTAGTCAAAATAGAGGTCTCTTAGCAACATAGTAGTGATAGCGATCATTTTTTTGATTACGAAAATGTGATAAATAATGGTGTAATCATGGATCATTCATTGTGGATTTACCCGATAGAGTCTCTGAATAAACACCACACATGTTGGCTGGTTGTAAACCTCCTGTACAGGATATACCGTAAATGCCCGGAAAACTTCCGCCAGTGGTTCTCAAACTGGTGGTCATGAGATCATTTTAGGAGGTCGCCAGACAACTATAAAAAAATTTACAGTCTACATTTGTCAAATAAATTTGGGATTTGTATCAGGGCTGTCAAAATTAAACCTTTAATGCAGAGATAAATCTAAAATTAGCACCTTAATTTTTTAACATATTAATGCATATACAACAAATTTAGCACATAGGCTAAATCGAAAATCTGAATTTGGGATTATTGTGGTGAGAGAAGCTTATTTGGGGTATGTAGGTGCCTTGTCACAGCAGAAACAGAATCTACTAAAAAAACACTTGATCCTCCTTAACCATGAAGATTCTGGCAGTTTTATTTAGAGGATGGATGCAGAATGACTCATCTGAAATATCATACAATTAATCACTTTCCTCATGGGAGAGGGAGGGGGGTCGCGAACACCAAAGTATGTTATTTTGGAGGTCATGGCTCAAAAAGTTTGAGAAGCCCTGATCAAACAGAACTTTAAGGGTTAACAAGTAGTTAATGAGGCACTCCCTCAACCAAAGTATTGTTGCTCCCACACTGAAACTGAAACTGTTCAGAGATCAGCAGCCTCCTTTTGAGCTATTCTGAAAATCTGTGGTATTCCCATTTGACAATGTGTCGAACGGGAAAGGCGAGTGATGTGCAGCACCTGCTCATCGAGACTGAGATGAAACTTCTCTCTTTACACAACACGTATGTCTTGTTTATTTAGGCAGAAAAAAAAGAAGTGAAATAGTTTCTGTCATGCGGTGAGCAAAAGGATGGAGACAGATCATTTTGCAATTTACAGGCAAAAAACAAACCCCCCCCCCATTATGAAACAATATGTTGAAAAGATTATGATCATGTCTGCTGAATCATTAAATGATTAGCAGTCATTTAGAATAGAAAAGGGGATGTTTGCCTGCACGAAAACACGAAGATCCAGCTTTCTGAATCAGAAATGAGCAGGTGAAAGAAGACAAAAGGAAAAAGAGACCATGTGCATGTGTGAAGACATTCCTGAGTGTCAGGGAGCTTCAACAAAATGTGCCGAGTCACACCTTCTCTCCAACACACACTTTCAGCCGGTTGATATTTCCTCTCTGGCTGCAGCAGCAAAACAGCTTCATTACTTTGTCTAAACAACATTTTTTTTAAATGAATAAGCAGGTAGAACATCCCATGTGCAGCGGTGGTACAAACGCACTTCTGTGCAAAAGTCTCCAGCCACTCTTCTTTCTATATGTATTGCCAAGAAAATACGAAATCAGTGGACTGATTTATTAATTATATTGATAGAAGTGATGGGAATACAGTATTTAAGACAAATATAGTTTGTACAGTTGTTTTTACTTTTATTTGTTCATTTATTATTTATTTTATCAGCATTTTTATTGATTTATTTATTGGTTTTATTGTTTTGTTTTTACTTAAGCACATTGCTTTTATCAACTCTTACAAACTAAAGTGGTTTCCTGAAGGGGATCCCTCACACCGGGGTCTATGGCTGCACGGTAAGGCCAGGTTGTTGTTGTGGGCACTGCCTTAGTCTGGCTGGCTAGGGGTACCTGCACCACAGCCATAGGCTGACCTCTGCCTCTCCTGATCTGGGGAAGAGTGTGAATGCATGTTGTGTGTGTGTGTGTGTGTGTGTGTGTGTGTGTGTGTGTGTGTGTGTGTGTGTGTGTGTGTGTGTG
>JBBBVU010000010.1:5610199-5626482 GCA_037177055.1 Atherinosoma microstoma
GAAATCGAATCGAAATAGACTATTGTGAATCGAATCGAATCGTTTCAGGGAATTAGTGACAATACCCAGCCCTAGAATAGGGTGCCGGGCGGAAAGCGCGGCGCAACCGCTCCACGGCGCTTCTGCACCGCTTCCGCGTTCTGTGGGACCGTCAATGTTAATAAAGTGTTCACGACAGTCACATTTAGCATGAGTAATTTAAAGTTTCGTCTTCAAGTGTTTCAGATGAGGTTACAGTTACGTTTGGATAAACAGAACGATGTCGGGTAGTTTTCTGTAATGACTCGGGTGAAAACAGACCTGAGGACCAGGCTGCAGGGAGACCATCTGGCTGAGGCCGACTTCATGTTCTGTTGCCTCTCGAGTGAACCGCAGTACAACCAGACAGGAAGTTGAGACTCCAGTGTTTGTTTTTCAAAATGAAATCTCTGCAGAGCAGTGTCACATTTCCTGAACACAGCTTCACACTCTCATATGGTCCATAAATGTGCACAAGTATACCCTTTTTATTTATATGGATCCATTCACACAATATAATTTACATTTGTAACATCTAAAAAGAAGATCATTCTGAAGGCTTGGCGGCTTTTATTTTGCCGTGGCGGTGCGCCACGATCATTTACATGTAGCGGTGAAAACAACACAAGCAGCAACAAACTGCTGTTGTGTAACTGTGTTTTCATTCTGCGGTGGCGTTGATACGGTTCAGACATGACCTTTTATGGAAAGTGACAATATTGATGGATCTCAATATGCCCACTTTTGTTGCCATAACAGCATCTTTACCCTTGATAAGTCTTAGATTTCACTGTGCTACCCTCGAACAGAAAAGCAGCATCTCATCGTGTGTCATGTTGGACCTTTTGAGTTTTCACGGGGTTCTTTGTTTCCAACCATGTGGTTAAAAGAGGCGTTCTCACCAAACACGCCATCTGATCTGAGCGGGTCATCCGGCCTATTTCAATGGAGTGAAAACCCCTCCAACCCGACTAGCCTCTTGGTCGCCCGGGCAGTAGATAGAACGGACCCACTGACTTCAGACACCCAAATACAGCGTACACTCTGAAGCATCGAGGTGAGCGTTTTTGCAGTTTACCAACACGTTTCCCTGCCATGTTCTCTCAGGATGGGGAGGAAGAGACGTTCAAAGACCTTGCAGAGGAGGATGATGATGACGATGATGGACAGGAGCATTTTGTGGATGCAGACAAAGTAGAGGAAGGAGTGAAGGCAGAGGTAGAGGCGGCCAAGCCAACAGCATCATGGGTCCATCATCAGAACCTGGAAGGTGTGTGAGCTGCTCTGATTCATTTATCTGATCTGGTGCTGCTGTTTATTCCAGATGAGTTACATCATGACTGAGGGATAACACTCATATTTTTTTATATTTTCATCTTCTTAATGGATTTATTACACTTTTAAAAAAATATTTTTGTTCAATTCTAGGAGGGAAGAGCTTGGAAACGTACAACCCGCTGCACAGAAACCCGTTATACTGCGGTGCCGATAACACAACGTTATGGGAGCTACAGAGGGTGAGAAACAAACTTAAAATAAAACACAAAGATGTCACCCTATTAATGAAGCTTTTATAGAAATATTATCTGGATAAGTACGGTATGGACTGCTTATTGAAGTGTAGAGTTGGTAGATATTTACTTAAAGAAAATCAAGATGCATTTAGAAGTTAGGTTAAATTCTGAAGACAAAGAGGAAAATGAGAAAAAACGTGGTTTACATTCATTAGATAAAAACAGAAATACAGGAGAAGTCCATTTAAAAAAGGGCAAACAGAAACTGATTCTCTGAAACATTTCAGACTCATGTGAAGTTTGTTTTTCTCTGCAGCTTGCTCTGCACTATCATCCCTCTGTGTCACTTTTTGCAAAAACCATCCTGCAGGTAAAATCCTCCACAAGCTCTGTTAACATCATGTCTCATGTGTTGCAGTGATGGATTACCAGCTTGTTAACTTTCCATGTTTTTTGTCTCCATAGGGAGACGCCATCCAGTACTCAGGTGACCCTCTGCAGGACTTCACCCTCATCAGGTTCTTGGATCGCTTCGTCTTCAGAAACCCCAAACAGCTGAAGGAAAAACGTAAGAAATACAAACCATGTTCCCCACAACATGTGTTTATACCGTTTATTCAGTGTATGTACACTGTCCGTCCAAAGAGGAGGTCACACACTAATATTTCGTTGGACGCCTTTAGCTTTGATTACGGCAGCATTCATCGTAGCATTGTTTCTAGAAGCTTCTGCAACATTTATATCCGTCCAGAGTTGCATGAATTTTTCTCCAAGATCTTGTAGTGATGGTGGGAGAATAGGACCTCTAGCATATCCCAAAGAGTTATACAGTAGGCACTAAGCATGATGGCCGCATCACTTCATCCTCCTCTCTTCTTACCCTGATGCTCGCATCTGGAACAGGGTCAGTCTGGACTCATCAGACCACATGACCTTCTTCCATCGCTCCAAAGTCCAATCTTTATGCTCCCTAGCGAACTGAAGCCTTTTTCTCCAGTTAGCCTCACTGGTTAGTGGTTTTCTTATGGCTACACAGCTGTTCAGTCCCAATCCCCTGAGTTCCCTTCACAGTGTTCATGTGGAAATGTTCTTACTTTTACTATTTAACATAGCCCTGAGCTCTACTGTTGTTTTTCTTCCATTTGATTTCACCAAGCGTTTTAAGTGGTCACTGATCACCATCATTCAAGATCTTTTTCTGACCACATTTCTTCCTGGAAGATGATGGTTCCTCAATATCCTTCCAGTTTTTAATAATGGGTTGGACAGTTTTTAACCCAGTTTTAGTCGTTTCTGAATCTCCTTAGATGTTTTCTCTGCTTGATGCCAATAATCTGGCCTTTCTTAAACAGACTAACATCTTTTCCCCGACAACAAGATGTGTGTTTCCACATGGTTGTTTAAGAAACGAGAAGCTCTTCATTGCATCAGTTGTGGTTAAATAACTTGTTGCTGCTGAAAGATAATCACCCATGCAGGAATTCTCCAACAAGAGGCTCGTACTTATTTGCTTAGTTAAATCCAGGTAGGGACTTTTTCCTTTGGCCTGCTAGTGTTTATGTTTAAATATACCATGCAAGGATTACTGAGTGTTCAAAACATCAAAATGACATAACAGGTGAAAAGTTTGCAACATCAACACCTTCATCAGCCTGTTGAAGTCACAGGTATTTTATGTGTATAGAGGTAAAGTTTTCTCACAACATGTATAAGAATAAATCATGTAAGCGTGTCAAGTGTGGAAGCAGCTGAAAATATCCCTTTTCTTGTGTTACCACCATGAGGGGAAAAAGCCTGAGGCTACCTTTTTCCATCTGACCCCATGAGCAACACAGCTCTTGTGATTATAGAATAATGTAAGCATGAAATAAAGAATTAATGTGTGATTTTTATGTTTTTGGTCTGTGTTGACTTCATATTTTAGTCTGAAACATCTGAAGTTCTTTTGGAAATGAACCAGGAAGGTTGTGGATTCAGACTCGACCACAAACGGACATCTTTTAAGGAAAAAATGACTTTATGGGGCAAATTATATTCTGACTGTTTCTGCTTTAATGTTTTATGTTCATCAGAACACACAGATTCTGCAGCAATGAGACCAAAACAGAGGTTACCTGCCAACTCTTTACCAGGTGAGCTTTAGTAGAAATCCTCGTCCTTCTGTTTTTACTCTCGGCCATTAGGCGGATTTTCATCACCTGTTGCTGTTGCCTGTTTTTCTCAGTGAACTGTGGAGAATTTCTGTCCAAAGAGGAAAGTCAGATTCCTGTGGATGAAATCTTCTTCCATCGGTGAGTCAGAAAATGTAGTTTACATATGAAACTGATTCTGTTTTACATTCGTATTTTTCGTATCGAGCTTTGTTTAATTGTCTGCGGGTTTTATCTCGACACCTCTTGGCAGCTTTTTCAAGAAAAGGCAGGAGGAGAAACAAGACCGTCGGCCACGAGGAGACGGTGATGATGAGAGCGTGGAGGAAGTGGACGATGAGGAGTTTGAGAAACTTCTCGGTGAGTTGAATGATTGATGGAGAGTCTGGCTGAAGCAAAGGCAGACTGACATTGATTTTACGTTGCTTTATTCAATACTTAATAACTTGTGGTGCACACGTTACAGAAACAGGGCGGCGGGGGTTTACAAAATGCAGATATTTAGTTTCCTTCTCGCCACATATTTTCCAACACGCACTCTGTCTGCTGGTGGAAGTGTGCTAACCTGTGTGTGTGCAGAGCAGCTTTACGTTGATTTAGTTTGCTTCTAATTTTTGATCCACACAAAAGGTGACTTTGACCACATTAGACCAGGTCCTTCTGAAATACTACCAAACTTAGGAAGTTCAAATCTGTACTGACTTATTCTACAACGCTTGCAGATTCATTAACACACAGCTTGTGTTCTCTGGAACCATTATTCTATTTGTAAAAATACAAATAATGGGATTATTTTTGGCACCCAGAGCACATGAGACCAGGTCCTGCTGAAGAACTAAAGATGTTCAAATCTGGACTGACTTATTCTACAGAGCTTTTAGATTAATTAACACACAGTTTCTGATTTGTGGAACGTTTATTCTAATAATGAAAATGCAAATATGGATCATTGTATGTATTTATTTACTGTTTGCATCTAGATCAGATGATTGCATTCAGATTGAGTACTTCAGCCACCTACAGACCTTTCTTGGTATTTATTAGCATTTTAAATTGCATGTCTAAATAGTCTGTGTGTCAGGGGCCAATGTGGCAGATCATCTGCAATAATACAGAGCGGCCTGTAATTTTAAAAAGGGAAATAAGTTGGAATGATATGTTTTGCATTTAAGTAGAGAATCCTTGGGGAGGCCCAAGTCCTCCTCCAATCTTTAACCCCTGAATTAATGCATGAATGCTGACTTGAGTCTAACTTTATGCTTAACAGATACCTGTGGAGACTCTTACTACACCAGCTTGGGCGTTGATGATCTGGACTTTGCCGGGTGAGTAAAGACCCATTTATGATCGCTTTCCAATGTCAACGTTATCAAACGTCACTGTCCACATTCTCCCCGTGGGTGCGTTACGTTGGCGATGTTATTAGGCAATGCATCCACTAGAGGGCAGTGCAGAGTTTACAGTCCAACCAATTCATATCCAATCTCCTCCCAGCTGTTTTAAGACTTCCTGTCCCTTTGACCAGGTGTGAGGTAACATCAGAGATGTGTTTACAGTTCTCTACACAACCTCTCTACAAAAACATCTCTGTTGTCATCATCGTCTTCTTTGTTTCGTCCGCTGATTGTAAACTATACATCCCAACACAACCAGGACGCACTGAACATGCATCCTGTCTTCCCACAGGTTGATTGATTGCTATCAAGAGCTGAATATTAGCTGGATCTGTGCAGCCTTCCTTTCATTAACAAGCTCAACAGCATCATTTGCACAGTGCAGTTAAAAACTGTTGTTTTCAGGCTTTCAGTTAGATTTTAGTGGCTTTTATCACGTTTGTGCACGGTTATGTCCCTGCTGCTTGTTCCTGCTGCATTTTATTGTGATTTCTGTTGGTCATTTAGGTCCCAGTGATAAAAGGAAAAGATCTCACTTTTCACATCGAACCTGCAGATTTTTTTCTGCTTCTAAGTTTATATAAGTTTATATTGTCTGAATCTCCTCTTCATGTTTTTCCTTTCATGTTTGCCAGTAACGTGACGAGTAAGAAAGGGAAGAAAGGGAAGGAAGACTCCGACTCGGACGACTCTGATGTGGACGACCTGGATGATGAGGAGGTGTCTTTGGGCAGTATGGATGAGGAAGACTTCGGAGACGAGCTGGAAGAGGACGGAGGGACCTTCATGGATGCTGACGATGGCGGAGAAGAGGACGATGAGGGTAGGGAGAGTCGGGAAGAACAAATAAATATCACAGCTTGAGTCTTTCTTCTGTGCTACTTTCAGATCGCTTTCTTTATGGTTCTTTTAAATATTATTCTGTATGTGTGTGTAGTTTAATTTATTTGTTATCCACATTGTTGGACATAATTTATGTCATTTTAAGTTATGGAGGGAATCTGTGATTTAACTTTGTTTCTCTTTCAGTTCCCGAGCTGGAAGATGACGATGCTTCTGGTTAGTACGAGTTAAAATGAACAATTCTTCATCCCAGCTTCAAAGTTACACCAGGCCTTAGTACACACCACCATAAGCACTATGATTTATCATTATTTACCTGATGTTCCTGTCTTTAATGTAATATACAAATCATTTTTATCATGCACTACATTATAAAACTGTAACAAACCTTTTCATCCTTCCAGATTTAGATGTTGATGAGATGGAGATGGCTGACATGACTCCTCAGGCCAAGAAGAAGAAGAGGAAATCCACAGAAGAGCTGGATTTTTCTGGATCTTTTGGTTAGTTGTGATTTTTTTTCTCTTTCTTTCTCTGCTGCAGCTTTTTAGGAAGTCATGATACAGCTGCTTCACTGACTAGTTTTAGAGCCACAATACTGAACTTGGGCAGATTTCCACACTTTGGCGCCCCCTAATGGCTAATTCACCATCCATCTTGCACCCTGTCTCTTCTCGGAGCTCTCTCCAGCCAGTAAAAGTCAGTCCAATGTTGACTCTTGTCTTATCTCTTGCACTGTCCCTTTCTTTTCCTCGCTTCCTCCAATAATGTCCTCCTTGGTTTCTTTGCTGAAGCAGCCATGGGCTGATGTAAAAACAACCAGTGTGTTTATATCTAGTGGCTGGCATGTGACACGGTGCCCCTAAAGCAAAACACAGCCAGCATGTGATGCCCCAGGCTGGCGGAAAAAAAGTAGTGAAGTATGTTTTTTCAGCCTCGGGGTGCTGCAGGAACGTACATAATAAATTTCCCTGTGCCATCAAGTTGAGTTAGAAACACAAGAGTTTTAAAGCAGGGAAGTTATTTAGTGTTACTTTAATGTTGTTTTATGATTTTATTTTTCCCACAGGTTCTAAAAAAGGGAAGATGAAGCAGAAGGAAAGGAAAACGGCATCGATGTTTGCTTCTGCTGAAGAGGTGAGTCAAACTCGAGGAAACTACAACTATTGTAGGAATTTTTGAATGATGAGGATTCTTCGGCTGCACATCTTACCTCTAATAAAACATAACTGATCAATTCTTTATAGGCTAATTGTTCTTCATGAGGTTGGCAAATGGGATGTCAGCAAAAAAAATAAATAAAAACCAGCTAATAAAAATTAAATCTGCATTTCTATAATCCAGCTGTTAGCTACTAGTTACAGAGTCCACACACAAGGGGGCGCTCTACACAAAGGATCAATTGAGCTTAAATAAATGTCTTTAGGACATGTAGGTACTTTAATTGACTGTTGCAAAAGTGAAATCAGTAGTTGAGGTTTGACACTTTTTACCAGTTTAGACTCAAGTTTTACCAGTAATTGGAAAAAAATGATGATGTGAGGAGGCACTGGGAACCAGTAGTCTGATGAATGTTAAACATCCAAGCAATACATTTTAAGCAGATCTGCAAGTTGTGTTGGAAATGTAACATTTGTTTTTATCTTCCAGTTCGGTTCTCTGTTGGACGAGAACGCCGACTCCAAGCTGGATAACATGGGGCTGAATGCCATGTCCAACACAGACAAAGCAGGTAAGACGGGACACGTTGCTGCTGGGAGACCAGGGACTAAACCAGGAGGAGGGTTCTTTTTGTTTTAAGTTTGACTTAATCGTAAATCAGTTTCTTCAGCTTATTAAGTTATACGTGGGGCCCTATGATTTCCACGATGTGGAAAATGTGCACAGAATCGTGGAATTTGACAACAAAAACGTGGAATATCGTGAAATTTGCTCCTATGAGCGTGTGATCTGCTTTCCCTACTAATCTGAGTAATAAAAACATATTTTATCAGGTTTGAGTTATATGGGAGCTCCTATCATGTACAGCTGCAAAGAATTTTAATAATTAAAAAAAAAAAAGCATTGAAACAGCTGTGTGGAAGAAGAAAAAGACAGTTTATCTTGAGTTTGCTGGATACCAGCCACGTTTAATGACTTCTCCACACAGAGAAAACAACAATGATCAGTCGGATTTGCTGTTTAAATAAATTACAACCAGAAAGAAAGGTCACATTAATTTAACATATAACGTGTGTGATGTTCAGTATAATCACACACACATCCTCATTTCCATCAGTTTAAGGCTTCCTTCCAGGGAAAAGGGGAAAAGTGGGACAATTATGTTAAAGTGAGACCTTTAAAAACAAGGAATTTCAGATAATGTGTAAAATAACCAGAGAGAATTGTTATAGTAGGTAGTAGGACAAAATGTACTTCTTCCAAATTGTGTTAATTATTCAGTGAATATTTAAAAAAGCTTTTTGTAATGAAGGAAAAGTTCAGTAGTGTTTGGAGGTGTGTAATATGCTGAGAAGACTGATTCAACGCTCACGTCTGTACAGTAAATATGAAACGGAAGCAACATTCAACACAGCTTATAAACTGAGTTTATAAACATATAAACTTAGTTTCTACATTTCTTTGTACACTGATGGAGCATTTTTCTTTCTTTCTGGGGATAATTATTTTGAAAAAGAAAAAAAAATCAGATCCTTAATTAAACATAATTTTGGTTGTCTTCTGATTTGGCCAATCAGAGGGTTCCCCTCAGGATAAAGCTCTCGCTCGTTTTGAAGGAATTACAATCTATTTGGGGCAAATTTAAAGAAATGACAGCTAAACGTAAACTATGCTGACTCAAACTACTGATAAGTAGGGATGTACAATAACTGGAAAACATGTCACGTGCATGTGTTAGTGTTGAGTAATGTGACCTGTGCTGTTCTCTTGTTCATACATTTTGTCCCATTTCAAGTCTAAGAACTCTGATATTGTACATGTTGATAAAAGTTTTATATCGTGCAACCCCTACTTTTATTACTCCAATAGAAACATTCAGAGTAAGAACAAAAACATTTTATCAAACCGTCTGAACAACAAGAAGCCTACTTGTCAGTCCTTATCCGTATCCCACATAGTTTTGTGAGATAGATGCGTTTAAAGCCGCTGATTTCTTCTTTTTTTTTCTTTCTTGTCTCCCGAAGCTGTGAAGCAGCTGAAGTGGGAGGCTCAGCGAGACGACTGGATCCACGGACGCGACGCCAAGACGATGCGCAGGAAGAAGACCATGTTCAACAGGAAGAAGTTCGGCCGAGCCGGGACAGGAAGCAGGATATTGGGGAAGAAGAAGAAGAAGTAGCCGCTGTTGTGGTGGACTTTTTTAACCAGATGGACATGCTCAATCCTGTTTTGTCGACCAGGCTATGTGGTCCCTCTCTCGGATACCGTAGATCCCTGCCCACTCATTGGACTGGTAGTAAACTGGGAAGACAAAACAAAACATGGTTTTCAGATGTATTATTATCAAATCAAAAGTTTAAGGCATTGTTATCATGGTGCCATGTTTGTATTGACCCACTACAACATCCAGTTTCAGACAAAACAAGGTTGTTTTTTTCAAATAAATCTCTATTAAATAAGTTTATATTAATCAGCAACTGTGTTATGACCTTTAAGTCAAATAAAATTCAATTTTTTTCTCATTTATTTCTCTCTTTATTCCCAAAATGTTCATGAACACTAGTTGCACCTATTTCTGGTTTGTTCCACATGTGTTCAGGTAGTCTGGTCGGGCGGTTCATTGCCCACAAATACATGTGGACATGATTGACGAAAGCAACTCTGAGCCAAAACTCATTTAGAATAAAAGTTGGAAACCTATGTGGCCAGAAGAATAAAAATTTGAAGTCAAAAGCTTTCATCTCTGATGGTATAGGGTTGTGTATATATGCCAATGGAACTGGCAACTATCATCTGGAAAGGCACCCCCACGGCTGAAGGGTATATACAAGACTTACAGCAGCAGGCCCTGCACATTTCAACAAGACGATAAACCACATATCGCATTCATTAGAGCAGCATTGTATCGCCGTCTTTGAACGACATCACCTCCTCTGCTTTTATCTCTGTTGGGAGCAACACTTGGTTGAGCTGCCGCCCCAAAAACAAGAGGCTACAGCTAATGATGGCCAGATGAAGCACTGAAGCTTTCTAGCAAATTGGTTCACAAAATTAGCATTTGTGTGGGGATTAGTTTAATCAGGCAGAGAACGGAGGAAGTGCTTCTTTAAACCACAACATTTTCAACTGTGTTTGGGTTGAATTAATGTTTGTTTTTTCCTTATTTCTTCCTCTTTGAAAAGCCCAACCAGCAACAAGTGTTGCAAATTAGCTTAATGCGCTTTGTAAAAAGCATCAGTTGCACTTTGTTTCTGTATTGTCCCTGAAAAATAAACATAAATATAAATCGATAACAGGATCTGTGTAAACAATGATTCACAAAATGTCGACCAGGCTATGTGGTCCCTCTCTCGGATACCGTAGATCCCTGCCCACTCATTGGACTGGTAGTAAACTGGGAAGACAAAACAAAACATGGTTTTCAGATGTATTATTATCAAATCAAAAGTTTAAGGCATTGTTATCATGGTGCCATGTTTGTATTGACCCACTACAACATCCAGTTTCAGACAAAACAAGGTTGTTTTTTTCAAATAAATCTCTATTAAATAAGTTTATATTAATCAGCAACTGTGTTATGACCTTTAAGTCAAATAAAATTCAATTTTTTTCTCATTTATTTCTCTCTTTATTCCCAAAATGTTCATGAACACTAGTTGCACCTATTTCTGGTTTGTTCCACATGTGTTCAGGTAGTCTGGTCGGGCGGTTCATTGCCCACAAATACATGTGGACATGATTGACGAAAGCAACTCTGAGCCAAAACTCATTTAGAATAAAAGTTGGAAACCTATGTGGCCAGAAGAATAAAAATTTGAAGTCAAAAGCTTTCATCTCTGATGGTATAGGGTTGTGTATATATGCCAATGGAACTGGCAACTATCATCTGGAAAGGCACCCCCACGGCTGAAGGGTATATACAAGACTTACAGCAGCAGGCCCTGCACATTTCAACAAGACGATAAACCACATATCGCATTCATTAGAGCAGCATTGTATCGCCGTCTTTGAACGACATCACCTCCTCTGCTTTTATCTCTGTTGGGAGCAACACTTGGTTGAGCTGCCGCCCCAAAAACAAGAGGCTACAGCTAATGATGGCCAGATGAAGCACTGAAGCTTTCTAGCAAATTGGTTCACAAAATTAGCATTTGTGTGGGGATTAGTTTAATCAGGCAGAGAACGGAGGAAGTGCTTCTTTAAACCACAACATTTTCAACTGTGTTTGGGTTGAATTAATGTTTGTTTTTTCCTTATTTCTTCCTCTTTGAAAAGCCCAACCAGCAACAAGTGTTGCAAATTAGCTTAATGCGCTTTGTAAAAAGCATCAGTTGCACTTTGTTTCTGTATTGTCCCTGAAAAATAAACATAAATATAAATCGATAACAGGATCTGTGTAAACAATGATTCACAAAATGCTTAATTTAAAATGTTCTTTTATCAATAGTGTATTTTGTAGTGAATATATCATGACTATATTGTAATCTATTTTATAATAGATTAAATGAGATCAATATTCGTACGAAAGGGGAAATTGAAAAAAAAAAAGAAAAAACATCCACTAGGGGGCGCGAGCCCGAGCTCACTGCATCTGCAACGCAGCACTCTAACCATCTGAGCTATACTTACGGACAGAACATAGGCACATTCATATATTTAACAGCTGTTATCAAGTGAATATATCATGACTATATTGTATGATAGATTAAAGTAGATCAATATTTGTTCCAAAGGGGAAATTGAGGGATTATTCTGAAAACCGGAAGTTCTTTCGGTGCTGACTTTTTCAGCCGTCCCGGTGATTAAATTCAGGAGCGGCTGGCTTGACCGCAGTAAACAGTCACGTGGTACAGTCGGGCAACGAGGCTTATTCTGTTATGTCCCCCCTGGGTGATCCCTACATTCCCTCATTTGAGTTAAATTACAACCACAATACATTTTATAAACTGTTTACCTTCCAGAATTGATGGGAACCTTTTGTTCACGCTGCTCCTGAAGTCTGTATGGAGGGAATAAAACAAGGGTTATATTTAGTCACACTACATTGATCCAACAGTTCTCCAGTTTGTGTCCACCCCTGAATGATATTTCTCACCTTGACTGTTGTTCATCTTGTGAAAGAGTGCGTACGCCCCGAACACCCCCAGCAGCTCCACAACTATTACTCCCTTCATGAGTTTCTTGGCCAGAGGCTCCAAAGGTTTGGGAGGCATCTGAGGAGAGATTGACTTTGACTAACAGGACAGAAACTGTGTTTATCATAAACTCTGTATTGTTTTAGGATATCCATTAGTCTCATCTCAAAACATAAAGAAAACATACAAAAAGTAAGGGAATGTGTGTTTGGTGGATAATTTCTTGTTTTATTTCCTTTTTAAATCATGTGCTGTGAGTGTAGGGTAGGGATGGACGTATCAATACTTTGGAGTGATATCAGCCAGTCAAAGTATTTGAATCAATACTTTTTTTTAATATTGAAACACCACTCTGCTGACAAAAACATAATAATTTAAAGGGTTAAATTTGGAGGCAAACAGCAGCAGCCTACTAAGTCAGTTCAACCAATGGCGTTGAAGCTACAAGTCAAATGACGTTGTTATTATTATAATATCTGCCAGTCCTCTCTCTGGTACCAAGGTCTATCTACAGAAACAGAATCAATCAATTTCTTCCTTCGTGTGTGTAAAGAGGGCTAATATGTGTACACATGACTTCATTTCTGGGATCTTTGCTAGCAAACAGTTAGTAGCGTGCCTGTGGCTAATCGTTGTGATGTCACGCTCATCATTTTCTCATGATTGACAGGTAAAATATAACAACTCACTGGACTCCAAATGTATGGAAATGGGTAATATTTATGATGTGTAACCAGAGATACTTTGGTAATTTATAAAACAGACTTTGGTGCAACGTTTTGGGGACATTATGTTACAGAAGAAGTTTTCAAACGAAGGGAGACAGTAATGAGACTGCATCTAATACATTTTCACCCTTTAATCAAGTTTGATACCAAACTTTGTAGACAGATTTATTTTACCTCTCAAAGTGTTTGGTGCTCAAAGTCGTTATTTAACAGGTTGCTACTGAGCGATGCATCAACTCCCGATAGCACTAGCTTAAAACCTGGCTTAAAAAAAAGCTAAACCCCTCGGCCGGCCGGCGAGTTTCGAGGCACGTCATTGGACAATAACTACAACTACGTCACGCACGTCGGACCCCAAGCACAGCTCACGGCTCGGTTTGCAGGAACCGGCGACTCGGACAAAGTTGCCGATAAACAAAAAACGTGCACCCAGTCAAAGTGCCAACAATTTTTGTTAAATTTTTTTCATAGATGTTAAATATACCATTGTGCTGTTGTTCTGTCCGTAAGTATAGCTCAGATGGTTAGAATGCTGCTCTGAAGATGCAGTGAGCTCGGGCTCGCGCCCCCTACAGGTTTTTTTTTTTTGGTTTGTTTTGAATTTCCCCTTTGGCACGATTATTGATCATTTGATCTATTATACAATATAGTCATGATATATTCACTACAAAATACACTGTATTGATAAAAGAAAATTTGAAATCAACCATTTGTGAACCAATTCGCTGACATCTTGAGATATTGACATAATTAAGCTATTATAAGACACTTTTTAGTTAAAAGTATTAAAAGAACATTTGTTTTTTAGTTGTCCTCATGTTAACACTGTCTGGCAATCACTGTATGAGCTTCTGAAATCCAAATCCATAAACACAGATCCTTTATCATACAAAGATATATAGTTAGGTTTGATTACAAATGACAAAAAGCTAGAATTTTTAATTAACAACTTGATCATCATTACAAAATACTACAGTATTAAAAAATTTTGATTTGTCCTCAGGCGATAAAATTAAAGGAAATGATAGAAAAATATAAATTGTTTTAGTCCCTAGTTTCGTTCAGTGTCCTGTTTTATTCCTTGTGATTTTTGTATTGTTGGCAATGTTTTTATTTATTTTTTAAATTTAATTTAATTTATTTTACTGTATTACATATATCTTGTCAACTTGTTTCGCTGTATTTTACATGCAATGCAGTTGCAGTTATGATTTACATAAGTAATGAGTTCTGTCAAGACGTATAATAGAAGGCCCTCAGGCAGGGAGAGGCTGAAGCAGCGCATGCGCCAATTACTTACAGGGATGAACTTAATGTCAGTCCTATACTCTGGAGGTTGAACTCCGATATGTGCGATCTGGCTCCGGACTGTACGGGGCGGCTTTGGACTTTCATTGTTGATGTCATGTCATTTAGTGACAATGAACTTTTAGAAAAGAAAAAAAATAGGGCAGCTTCTAATGTATATTGTCGATCATTGCTAGTTTTGATGGTCCTCTATTTCTATTATGAAGCGTTTGTTAACTGTAGACTGTTAGCTAAGAAAGAAAGAAAATTCTGGAAAAAAACGTGTTCCTGTTTTTGTTTTTTTTAATAAATTTTCCCCTTTTT
This sequence comes from Atherinosoma microstoma, assembly GCA_037177055.1. Classification (NCBI taxonomy): domain Eukaryota; kingdom Metazoa; phylum Chordata; class Actinopteri; order Atheriniformes; family Atherinidae; genus Atherinosoma; species Atherinosoma microstoma. The sequence continues at coordinate 5,624,754 of JBBBVU010000010.1, forward strand.
TCTTTCCTTTCGTTTCTTTTTTTCCAATCCAATATCCCCTTTGGCACGAATATTGATCTACTTTAATGTATCATATAATATTGTCATGATATATTCACTACAAAATACACTGTACTGATAGAAAAACATTCTACTGTCACGTTTTTTGACAGACAGAAAATCGACTCGGTCACGGATTCCATCGGAGTCGCCTGTTTTATACACTTCGCCAGCAGATGGCTTAATGAGCACACCAAGCCTCGACAGATTAACCATTTTGCTGGAAAGCTCCAATGCTTCACAAGGTTTCATCTGGCCATCGCCAATTAGGTTTAACTTCCACTTTTTACGTTGTATGATTTGAAATTAACTTACATTTTGATTCGCGGCTCAGCAGATTAAAAAAAAGTCTCCTTGAACGAAAATTCAAGCTGTAAAGGTCGCTTAGATGACAAGAAACAGTTGCAAACCTCACAACTGCATTTCCCCCATGTGTCGCTTCCCGATTACAGATGCGCATGCGCAAAACTTGTAGATCTACAACACCTAGATTCCAGTCACCGTTTGGCATATAAATTGATTGATCAATATTGGCGGTTCTGGTCACCTCTGTGATAAAGCTGAATGTTGCTAATAACAATAGCCAGTCAATTAAACATGAACTTAGAACATTTCAGATATAAATTTTGCAATTTACAAAGAAATTACCTGTTCGTGGGGTCATCTAGGCGATTTACTGCCTTGCCGTGACGACTGTCCCGTCATTGGGGAGAGGGGCGTGGCCAAATAAAACATGCACTGCTCGTGTTGACCAGAGCCACCATCTTGGTACAGTGCTAGTGATTACGCTCCCGTTCAGGTAAGTGATATAATTACTCTTAATCCATCAAATTTTAAACCAATGTCCAGGCAAATTGTTTGGGTGAAAACTTCACCCTTTGAAGAATCGTACAGGACTGTTTGATTGATTTAAATGTTTGTTTAACTCTGAATACAATTTCGATTTTGTGTTCACAGTAGCAAACCTGTAAAGCTTGCCAAAATGCCCGACTTTTGTTCTGCCTATGGCTGTTCACACGAACGAAGCACACAAACCAGATCGCAAGGAATTACCTTCCATAGGTAAGATTTAAGGATAGATTACGCATTTTCTGCAGCCACTGTTTTAAAGGCGGCGACACAAATGCAAGAGTGATCAGTAGTGATGGGAAGTTCGGCTCTTTTATAAGATTAGGCTTTTTTGACTCGGCTCCCTTAGAAGAGTCGGCTCCCATGGCTCTTCCTTTAGTATCACATAGAGCTTCTATTTTAGTGTAATTTAGCAGCTATGACTGGATTGTTTGTTGAAAGGCCATAAAAAATGTATTTAGTATCATAAAAGCATTATTTTTGTGTATTTAAAAAATATATATAGTTATGTTTTAATGTTTTAATCAAACCTTTAAACCAGTTCCTCTCAGCCTTTTTTGGGCCAATGCCCCCCTATCTAATATCCATGTTCCCTATATCCATTTCCATGGAGGGGGAGGGGGCATGTCCTGCCTCTCCCTGTATAGATTGAGATTGTGGTACTTTAAAAAAAAAAAAAAAAGGACTCACACTAAACAGATGCCATATTGGCAACGTAGAGGAAGGGGCGGGACTTAGACCAACGTAATACAGTTAGGACAATAAATGTTAGCAGTTTTTTGCCGGTTTAGCAGAAGCAAACAGGTTATACGTGCTTTGAAATGGTTAATGTTATAGTTCA
>JBBBVU010000010.1:5665796-5680628 GCA_037177055.1 Atherinosoma microstoma
CACCTTTGGGATGTGGTGGAACGGGAGATTCTCATCATGGATGTGCAGCAACTGTGTGATGCTATCATGTCAATATGTAGCAAAACCTCTGAGGAATGTTTCCAACACCTTGATGAATCTATGACACCAAGAATTAAGGCGGCTCTGGAGGAAAAAGGGGTCCAACCCGGGACTAGAAAGTGGACCTGATAATGCAGCCGGTGAGAGAATGTAAACCTGCTGCCTCAAGCTTTCCTCCTAGAAGAATATGAAGACAGACACCCAGGTGGCTCCTAATCAGAAGATATTTAAATAAATAAGAGAAGAAACCATTAGCTTGCCTACCACTGGGTCTTTGACTGTGTCCACGAGTCGGATTATGTTGGTCCCTCCTCGCAGGTTCTCCAGAATCTTGATCTCTCGCTTGATCTTCTTCTTCTTGACCGGCTGATTCATCCAAAAGAAACAAACAAACACAAGCACAGATTTAACAGAAGTTTCAGATCAGAGCAGGGGAGGCATTAGGATGCAAAGCAGGGAGGCTTGTCGACATGCCGTTTCTTCCCCCTCCTGATCCTGAATCTGCTGATTCTGCTCCCCCCCCCCACACCCCACTGCTGCACTCCTCAGCATCCCTCTGCTTCAGCCTGACTGAGCCGGAGGTTTACATTTAAATGAAAGACAGCTGATCCTCATCCGTCAGCTGTGACACCTCCTTTCATTTTTAGGCCGGGTTGTAATCTCTGCGGCTGAACAGATGCTGGTGCGGCAGGAAAGTTGCATCAGAGGTCAGTTTTCCCTTCGAGATGTTCTCATGCACACTCTCATGCAGCTGGTTGGGGAAAAATAGATTTTAAAAGAAGTCTCTGAAAGTCTGGGCTTCCTCCTCCTCCTGCTGCAGGCTCGCATCACATTCATTCATTCAGTTTGTTTTCCTGTGAAGTTCGACTGGTTTTCTTCCCACATTTAGCTTTTTTCTTGTGTGTTTGTTTCATAGTGAAAAATCAGCATCATGAGATGGACTGTTACCAGGCAACAGAAGCTGACTCACCATCTTTTTTTTCCCCCACCTTAAAGTAGCAAATCACAGAGATCCAGACGAACACTGACGCTCCAAAATGTTAGGAATTCCAGCACAACAATTAGGAGCATCACTTAGATTAGACTGAAGGCAAAACTTCCACTTTTTTTTTCCATCTTATCTGCATTTCTGAAGACGTTGTGGGGCTGAAAGGCAACTGAGAGGAAATCTAACCTGAAAAATCCTTGAAAAGTGACAAAAATATAATGATAATATAACCCCTTCTTAATTTAAGATCTCCTCTGGTCAGACATCAGGGGCTGCAGAGTCACAGAGGGGCCTTAGGAGCATCCCTCCAGCTGATCCAATATAACAGACTGTTCGATAACCCTTAAAACTCCAAACCATTTTCAGTCACTTTTGGTCCTCCTGGTTTTTCTAATTTCAAAATCCACGTAGAAGCTCAACCCTTTTAATCCCAGTCACCATAGCAACATGATGTTTCCATCATGACAGCCTCAGTTGTCACATTATGAGGCTAAAATGATGGAAAATTAATGTATCAATAGATACAGCTCTATAAAGGAATTCATCACTAACAGTACTTTGTAGAAATAACACACAGATCAACAGTGACGAAACCTTTCGTCATCTGCAGATCGTTCCATCAAGTCCAGGAGGAAAAGAAATATTGTCATCGAAATAAACCTACAACAGAAACTATTAACAGTTATTTATACTGCGATTTACCTCCTATCCTCACAAAACCTGCTCCACCTCAGCTCATTTTGGCACCATTGTGCATCAGAAACATCTTCCTGGCTTTATTCCAGCCATAGAGGAACATTAGTTTTATCCTTTTCAGACACACACACAGGCTGCTCCTGATTGGACATTACCATCAATGTAAGCTCTCTGATTGGTCAAAAGTTTGACAGAAAGTTGCTCCGTCATAATTTCCGGGTTAAAACAGAGGTCTCTTAGCAACATAGTTGTGATACATGTGATAAATAATGGTATCATGTGTCACTCATTGTGGATTTACCAGATAGTCTCTGAATAAGCACCACATTTTACAGCTGGATTGTAAACCTCCTGGACGAGATATAAATGCCTGGAAACTTCCACGGAGCACTTAAAGGGTAAACTATCCATCACTATTCACCCCACAGAGTTACACACTACCGTCCCTGAGACACTGTTGACAATTTAAGTGATGGCGCTTGGAAGCACTGGCGATTTAATGGAGTTTTAAGGGTTAAAAAAGGGCCAAAATACAGCTTTAATATTTGCAAACCAGACGGAGGTCCGATATCATGGAGCTAACCGATACTGACCACCACCAGGTTTGGTTTCCTCCTTCAACCTGGAAGCAACACAACAGAACCGATGGATCTCAGGCCTGAACAATCACGCTCCACGGAGCATGCTCAGTCGACTCTATTAACCAACACCGAAATAAATAAATAAATAAATGTATTATTCATTTCCTTCCTGCTCTCATGATATTGTTATTTCTTACAGGTCACCACTCAGTAACTGCACATCCCGAAGCTGCAGGCAGCAACTCTTTTGTTCGCTGGCTCAACAAGCACGACTGCTATTAGCTGTAACGCTGCAATTAGGAGCCGACCTCCAGCTAAACTGATGCTCTGCTGAATATTTGGTTCATCGAGGTCAGAAATTTGATCGTTGCTGGTTCTCATATGTGACAATTTTCTGGCTTTCCCGCTCTAGCGAGACCAAACGAGAAACGCTATTTATTAAATATCAGAAAATACAGAAAAAGCTAAAAAAAATCTTTATTATTTCAAACCCGGGACGACATCTTCAACATTAAATGAATATAACTAAATCACATCATCTGTTTAATGGAAAGCTTTGAACTCAAGAACATCCTGATTGTTTTTATTTATTAATCTAATTGAACAAACCGCGCTGACGTCACCTGATTACAGAAGTTTATAGAACGTTTCACACAAAACATTTTAGGCTTCCGCCTTCTCGTGCGTCTAATTATCCAGATGATAAATCAGGGCTGCAACAAACGATCATTTAAATATTGATTATGTGTATTGTGCGGGCCCCCAGGCTGTGGAAATCCCAGTCTAACTCGTTGTCCTCTTTTCCATCTCTTCATAAAGCTCGCCTTTAATTCATGGCAGCTTTTGATGTACTACGTCTACATGGTTTTTATGATAAATATTTTATAAATTAAGCCATTACTGTTATTATTTTCCTGTTTAAATTACAAATAATTTAGCTTTATTGTGTAAAATGAACAAAACTTGTGAAAAATGACTCAAAAGGCTCCAGATTGCTTGTTTTTGTTGGACGGAAACATTAATCCTCCTCCTCCTTCACCCACTGGCTCGTCATTTCAACAAGGAAAGCTACAACTAGAGAATATTTTCCAACATCCATGTAACTGGAAACATATGCCTGGACCAGTTATATAATATTCCTAGAGGGACTCAGCAGCTCACCTTCAGGATCTTGACCACCACCTTCTCATTGTTGGTGATGTTGATGGCCTCAAAGACTTCGCTGTACTTCCCTCTGCCCAGCTTGCGAACCAGCTGGTAGTCCTCCTGGTTGCTATAGAGACAGACAGAAAAACAAGATGCTTAACTGTTTTCTTCCTGAGATGGATTCATCCCAGTGGAGAGAGGAGACGAGGGTGAACATGGGGACGGATATGGAGGTGAGGAGGAGGGAAGTGTCAGACAGCCGAGCAGCAGGCTGTCCTACCACCGTGTCATCATCATCACACCCTCACAGCTACACGGATAATAATAGACACCCATCTGCCTCGACATCCCACAAAATACCTATGTGCTCATCACACGCATGCAACTTTAAAGCAACCTGAAATCTCCTCACTTCCAGTTGGGAACGTGGGCCTCGTAATCCCAGTACTCCCGACTCTTCAGCGTGTTGACGTCTGCGTACACACGGGACTTGCTACCGGCCACCGGACCCGGCATGGCTCGGACGCCGCGGGGCGGGTGTCGCAGAGATCTGCTGGGATGTGGATGGCGGACCGACCGGAGAAAGCTGCAAGGGATAATGAGGAGGAGGGGGGGCGGCTCTGAGTGTGAGGGTGGGCGGGTGTGTGAAGTGGAACAGGCCAGCCAGCTGGCTTGGAGAAGGGAAGGAACCAGAGACGTCCTGCCGCAGGGCAGCGGTCCTTGCCGGGGTGTGAGGTAGAGGAGCTCCGGTGGGAGAAGAGGGACGATAAGAGTCGGGAATGGTGACTAAACGGAAGGAAAGGCAGCCATCAGGATCCTGAGGTAGAAAAAGACGAACCCCTGCGAGGCAACAGAGGAGAAACAGGGCTGCTGGTCTAAATGTCACGGGTTACGCTCACTTTACTCTCTTTACGGGCCCCAAATCCAACTCTTGAACTAGATTATGGATGAAAGTGGGGGGTAGGGGGGTGGGGGGGATGCCCTCGGTGGTCCAGCGGTAGCTGTCAATCAACTGTGCTGAATCTGATGTGATGAATCGGTAGTGGGGTTGACCGGAGGCAGAAGGGGGTGGAGCAGCACAGGGATCGATGTTGTTAGCTAACGTTAGCCAGCGATGCTACTTCAGCGCGGAGATGTCGCACCGACGGGGAGCGCTCGGCTCCGTGCACCGGAGCCTGCGTCATGTGCTGCCGGTAGGCTGTGCGGGGAAGCAGCTCCTCGGTGGCCCGGTGCCAGATGCCGACAGAGGGGCCCGGGATTCCGGAGTTTGTTCTGCTGCTGCTGCTGCCGCGGACCTCCCCGGTCGAGAGCGCAGGGAAGGAAGGCGGATTGCGTTGGAAGAGGAGCAGGAGAGCCGCCCGGATGTGAAAGCCGCTGGCTGCCGGGGTGAGGATGGAAGCTGCGACCTTCTGGAAGTCCGCGGGGCCACAGCGCCCTCTGGTGGCCAGGACGCGGAGGATTTCTAAATCCTTTAAAGCCTGACAAGAAATAATTAACCCAAAATCTAATTATTTGAATCTGAAATCTTTATTTGGCCTTTTAACAAAATGTACTACTAATAATAATTTGCATATATTTGCCATTAATTACAAAGTTATATGTCAAAAATATTGTATTGCAAAATGTATCCACCAGGGGGCAGAAAATAAGAATCAGATTACATGCACCAGGGGTTTGAGCAACATTTGTACCATTAAGTGATGGAAAAGGTCTCAGAAACAGTATGTATCAAACATGATACCCATGGTGTTCTTTTCTTTTGTTTCTTTCCATGAAAGATCAATAAAAAATGTATTAAAAAACAGGGATTATATAATTTATATATTATATATATAAAAAATGTAGATAAAAACAAAGCACACGCTGCAGCTGGTTTCCTGCATAAATAACGTCTTGACTCATGTTTATAAATGAAAAAGTTTTATTCGTTAGTGCTGTGTGTAATCAATGCTACATACATACAGATAATCTTAGCATGAATGTACATGTGCTGTACGTCGCCACTTTTTTTTTCTAACTTTTTTTCAACATCTTTCACATGAACTACAGTACAGTTCGGGGGGGGGGGGGGGGGATACAGGAGGGGAGAACAGTGCTGTGAAGAAGGGAGAGCAACAGTTCCTGTGACAAAAAACGCAGGAAGTAACACAGCAATCATGCAGAGTTGGAGACATCAGGGTCTGACCGTGGAAGATGGAGGATTAACGGCAGGTTAAATTTTCTCCGGTGCAGCCACAAATTAAAAATGCAGGCAGGTGAATTTAATCATTTGTGCTTATCATCTCTCCTTGCTGCAGCTATTTGACAGATGTGGGATCTTATCAACCAAAAACAGATGAATTGACCAATGCAGCTTTCTCGAACTTAAAAACTTTCCACACAGGGACCAATACAAACTCCTGCAGCAACGCCGCTGGGTTAGAGTCGAGTTATTCTTTGGTTTATTTGTACAAACACACTTTATCATATGTAGGTTAAGTCCTTCTGCACCGGGAGCATCAATTTCATTATTATGAGCCTGCTTTTAATGACTCCTGATGTGTTTGAGTTGTAGTTATTCACAGTTCACGCGACCACTCTACAGAACTCAAGGAGAATTTTTTTAGTTTTTGTTTTAAAGATTTGGTTTAAAGATAATAATTTAACACTTTTTACTCTAAAACCTACTCCGATGCCCTGGGCTCTCCCTCCAGGAACACACTTTTATATCAATTTAAAGAATACTGATAAAAAAAAAAAACATAAAAAATGTAAGACCATTTAAAAAGTCATACTTTTTAAGTAAAAAATTGCTCTCAGGAGTCTTGTAAATGCCCGATTTATCAAATAAAAATGAAAAAAAAACCCAGCTAAGGCCAACCATCTGATCGGGGGATGGTGAAGGAGGCAAAAAGACAAACAGTTTAAGGCAAAAATAAAACAAAATGATATGAAATCCATCTCAGTCTATATTAATTTTTTTTTTTAATACTGCACTCAAAACTTTAAATCGACGCTGAAATAGAGGGACCAAAAACAAAACAAAACAAAGAAGTGATGGCATTTCTAGCCCACATGTAAACAAAGAAGCTTCTTAAGCGCAACTGGAATCTCAAAGCATTCAGAAAAGGAAAGTCCAGATTCACTCTGGTGACAAACCGGCCGGGAAAATACGCAACAGAACCACAAAAACATGAAAAGCTGATCACACCAGGCGCGGGAACCTGCAGAAACCCGCTCCCAGACAGACCGGTAAGGTTCGCACTTTAAATAAAAGGGAACAAAAAAAAAAAGACAGGCTCAGGTCTGCTGAAGCGATGCTCTTCAGTCTGAATTTCCCCCCCGTTTGACAGAATTCACTGTTTACATTCACACACTCGGACTCGCACGCGGGCTTCTCTTCCAGATCGGCCCCGCGGCGTACTGGCACGATCACAACATAAACAACAATAAAAAAAAAACTAAAAAAACAAAAACAAAAACAAAAACACCAGCATTTGTCAAAACGTTTATAACGTGGTAAAATTCTGCAAGAATATAAAAAAAAACTTTTCAGTACATTTTCTTCTTTTTTTTTTAAAAGAAAGACAACTGACATTTCTACGTCTTCGGGTCGAGTACACTCACACATCCGTATCCACATACTATGTACAGGCTGAGAGAGAAAGTGTAAATGTGTCAGTACACGAGTCTAACAGCACCGACCTCTGCAGGAATATGACGAGTATGCCGCTGTGAAACGTGTATATATAGATATTCCTATATATATTTAGATATTAGCGAGTCATTAGTGCTTTTGCTGATGGTTAACGTCAGCTGGTCGGTCAGTCTGCACACCACAGGGCGCAGCGTCATACTGGCATTGTAATACTAACAGGAAGATCACATGTCTTCTATCAATTTATGATAAGATATTATTCCACCACAGGATAATACATTCTCAAAGCCTCCCGATACCATTTCACTTCATTTAAATCGAGGAGCTTAACCATTGAAAAAAGGAAAAGAAGAGCAGTAAAGGAAGTAAAACCAGGGGGGATGTGGAAGCAGGGAGTTGGGTTGGGGGCCCGAGAGTTCCCGGGGAAATCATCCTTCACTTAAACACAGACAAATGAGTGACAGGAGGAGTCAAAAGCACAAGAAGGATGGAGGAAAAAGAGGGAAAGACTCTGTTACAACAGATTAGATGTAACTAAACCTTAATGATTCATTCAGTACTCAAATACATTTCCAGCCCAACTCCTCTTTTTTTTTTTTGCTTTTTTTTTTTTTTTTAGAAAAAAATAAATAAATATCAGCCGTCTGATTTTGTAAAAAGATGTTTCTGTACCCAAGAATTAATAAGTAGGTATAAAAAAAGAAAAAAAAAGTGGGGAATTTAGAGGTTGTTGCCTCCTCGCTGCCGTCAATGTGTGCAAGACTGAGAAAACTAGAAAGCGGATTTATGAAAAGATATTAAAAAATTCCCATTTCATGGAATGGCAAACTTGGGAGTGGTGATAACCGGAAAGTCTGATGCAGCACTGGTGGGAAATAAATGCCATAATTACTGTTAATGAGAGTGAAGTTAGGCTTCATTAAAAGCCTTTAGTCTGTTCAATGAAGAAGAAAAAGAAAAGTCAGGGGAGTCATATGCACTGCGGCACGTCGTAGCCGCCTCCGTCGGCGGTGTGCTGCACCGTGTGATCCTGCAAAGAGCCCAAGTCACTGAATCGCTCCCCGCACCACACGCACTTGAACTGGCCCTCTCTGGAGTGCGTGCTCTGGTGTTTGATCAGGTGCTCGCGCTGTTTGAAGCCCTTGTTGCAGTGCTCGCACTTGAAGGGTTTCTCGCCTGTATGCACGCGCAGGTGGCGGTTCAGGTCCGACGAGTACTTGAACCGTTTCTCGCAGTCGGGGCACTTCAGGGGCTTTTCCCGCGACGGGTCGCAGCGATGCTGGACGAACTCGGAGGATGACAGGAAGCGGCGGTCGCAGAGCGAGCACTTGAGCGGCTTCTCTTGGCAGTGGGAGTTCTGGTGGCGCTGCAACGTGGAGCTCTTCTTGTAGCCCTTCCCGCAAACGTCGCACTTGTACGGCTTGTCGGGCGAGGTGTTGGACGACTCGCCGCACTTGTGTCTGAGCAGCTCTCCCGACTGGCTGAACTCCTTCTGGCAGGAGGCGCACTTGAACAGGTTGTCCATGCCGTGGACGTGCTGGTGGTAGAGGAGGTGAGAGGGCTGCATGAAGCCTTTGTCGCACAGGTTGCATTTGAACGGCCGGTCGGTGGGGTCTTTGTGCATGCGTCTGTGGCGCACCAGCGCGTACTGCTGCTTGAAGCTCATCTGACACTCGTCGCAATGGAAGGGACGCTCCTCCGAGTGCGTCCGCTCGTGCTGCCGAAGGTCCGACGGCCGTTTGAAACCCTTCCCGCAGGTGGCGCAGCGAAACGGCCGCGAGCCCTGCGGGTGGCAGGGGTGGTGCAGGAGTTCGGACGACTCTTTGAAGTGCAGCTCGCACAGGTTGCATTTGAACAAGTGTTCGCCCGAGTGCACGTACATGTGGCGCACGAGGTGCGAGCGGTGCTTGAAGCTCTTTTCGCAAACGGCGCACTTGAACGGCCGCTCGTTGCTGTGCGTGCGCTGGTGGTGCTGCAGGTGCGAGGACTGACTGAAAGCCTTCTCGCAGACGTCACATTTGAAGGGTTTCTCCCCCGTGTGCACCCTCTCGTGCCGCGTGAGTTCTGACAGGTGTTTGAAGCCTTTCTGGCAGACGGAGCATTTGTAGGGCCGGTCTCGAGCCGAGGGGAAGGGCAGGATGGACGAGCCGCTGCTGCCTGACGCGGCGTCGCCGTTCAGCTGCTGGGAGTTGTTAGAGGAGGTGGGCGTCGTGTTGCCAGAAGAACCGGGTCGGTACGTCTTCTCGCATATTGAACACTTCATGGGGTTGGAGCTGTTGTGTGATGTGTGGTGATGGGCCAGGGAGGTGAGCAGAGAGAAGCCCATCTTACACACCCCGCACACAAACGGCTTCTGCTCCACCTGAACACACTGGTGCTCCAATAAGTCTGTCGCCTGGTGGAAAATCTTCATGCACTGGGTGCACTGGAACGACCGGTCCTGAGTCACCATGCAGTGGTGTTCGAGTGGGTTGGCAAGGTGGGAGATGTCGTGTCCACAAGCCCCACACTTGTGTGCTCCCTCGCCTCCGACCTGTAGGGAGGCCTGCTGGGCCTCGGCGGGGAGCTGCTGCTGGCCGTGTTGTCCACTTCCATGCTGCTGACCCCCAGAGTGCTGCTGGCCGTGCTGGCCGTGATGATTCTGCTGCTGTAGAGACGTAGCGTCCGGCTGCAGTACGATACCGTAAACAGCGCAGCCCAAAGAGTTTTCAGCTCCTGAAGGGATGGTGTGGACGACCGGAGGTGGAGCGACGGCATGCTGCTGCCAGGCCTCCGTCATGCGAGCTCGGGTGTAAGGATTCAGTTTGGCCGCCGGACTGGCCCAACTACAGCGAGAAAATAAAAAACATTCAGACATAAATAATAAAGCTACAGCTTTGTGAATGTGTCAAGGACAAAGAGATCAAAAATACTCACTCCATGTCTGCAAGTGGCCCCGGACAACTGGAAAGAGTGCTTGGTGAAGGGGCCGTGACTGAGGCTTTGATGACTGAAGCTGGAATGTGCAGAGGAAGAGCTGTGTGACGAGCAGACGCTGGACGAGGTGGAAGGATCCACTACTTTTACTTCATCCTTTCAGGCTACATCTGAATGAGGAACAGAATCAAAGAGTCAAAACAACACTATAATCATCTGATCCAACCATCTTAATGCTTACAAGCTTAATTCTTTCCAAAGATGGAGAAATATTTCCCGTTTGCTTTTGCAACCTCTTACATAAGCCGTCGCCATCAGTCTATGAACATCCAACTGATCCACAGCCATTCTGATTATTTAGTAATGTTGCAGATGTTGCAGTCTTAGGTTTACAGCAGCTGGGTGCCAGACTGCAGACAAACATCAGAGCAAATTTTCACCCTTGATCAATAAGAAACTCTCACAAGCATCGATGTCAGGGCCCAGGGACACAAAGGCAACATGACCCACATTATATTGATATCACATGGAATTCTCTCCTTCATATCATAAACGTGGAAGAAGTTTGTGTTTTATATTTATAAAACCTGCTAAAATGTGACTCTAACAGCCTCTGATGGAAATAAGTGTTTCTTCATTCAAGGCTCATTCTATTTCACTCACAAAATAATCAAGTATGAGCTCATACACAGCCTGACCAAAAAAAAACAAACAGTCGCCACCTGGATTTAACTAAGCGAATAGGTACCAGCCTCTACTGGACAATTACATGGGTGATAATCTTTCAGCAGCAACAAGTTATTTAACCCCGACCGATGCAATGAGGAGCTTCTCATTTCTTAAAAAAACATGTGGAAAGACACATCCTGCTGTCGTGGAAAAGATGATAGTCTGTTTCAGAAAGGTCAAATTTATTGGCATCAAGCAGAGAAAACATCTAAGGGGATTCAGAAACGACTAGAACTGGGTTAAAAACTGTCCAATATACTAAAAACCGGAAGGATCGTGAGGAACCATCGACTTCCAGGAAGAAATGTGGTCAGGAAATGATTGGTGATCATGTAAATGTTTGATGAAATCAAATCAAAGAAAAACAACAGTAGAGCTCAGGGCTATGTTAAACAGCTAAAGTAAGAAGATTTCCACATGAACAATGTGAAGGGAACTCAAGGGATTGGGACTGAACAGCTGGGTAGCCATAAGAAAACCACTAATCAGTGAGGCTAACTGGAGAAAAAGGCTTCAGTTTCAAAGATTGGACTCTGGAGCAAATGAAGCAGGTCATGTGGTCTGATGAGTCCAGACTGACCCTGTTTCAGAGTGATGGGGCATCAGGGTAAGAAGAGAGGATGATGAAGTGATGCAGACATCATGCCTAGTGTCTACTGTACAAGCCTGTGGGGGCAGTCTTTCATCTGGGGTTGCTGCAGTTGGTCAGGTCTAGGTACTGGTCTAGGTTCTGGTCTAGGTTCTGGTCTAGGTTGAGCAACATTATGTGTTCATAGAATGAGGTCAGCTAAAGCTAAAGGCGGTCCAATAAGATATTAGTGTGTGTGACTTGCTTTTTTGGCCAGACATTGTACAAAAACGTAATATTTTTGTGCCAAATACAATTATCTCCCCCACACATAGTGCAAAGGGACGGCAGCAGCAAGGTTTCCCAAACAGTTTCAAAATCAGATAAAAATAAAAATAACCAAAGTGTTAATATTATAAAGTTTTCCAACTAATTTTAGAATAGTATTTGTTTTTGTTACCTTTAACCAGGCTGTATTCCCATTTAGGTCATCTTCAGGTATCTGGTTGGTACTGTGCATGCTTCCTAAAAGAAAGAAAATGAAAAAGTCAGCCAAATATAGATATGTTGGGATGGGTAGAATGAGCTATGCAAGTCTGGGAGTTACACATTAATTCATATGAATTCATTAATCAGTGGTTATAGTTGATACACATTAAGAAAGATTTCTTCTCCAAACAAAAGGGGGGGGAAAAAAGAGTGAAACACAACTGATAGTGTTAACTCGACAGGTTCAAAATTCAATGAGGAAATTTTATCTGCAGGAGAACATTGAAAACATTTCAAATCATTGCAGGAACTTTGAGAGACTTTCTTCATTATACCCTGTTATAATCAATTATACCATCACCAGACAGGCGTGGTTTCCTTTACACCGAGAAACAAAAAAATCCATCTTAAATTGATTAAGAAAAGGAAGAAAAGGGGATTAAAATAAGGATTTGACACTAAGAATTTCCTCAAAGCTCAATAAAACGGTATGCCTCAATTAGATACAACGTAAGGGATGCATCGAAAGTCTGTTTTTATTGGTTACATCCATTCTAACATTAACCCAAAAGTCATTGTCACGGACACAAGATAAGGAGGATTTTCTTTACATTTTATGATGAATTGTCATTTAAAATCGAAATGCTAAATATGCTTCAGTACGATTAAATACAAACAATAGGGCTCGTGAGGATGTGCATCGTCCGTGAAAGCACTAACAACACAGCAAGTGTGCTGAATAACATACACACCTGGGCACAAACAATACCACCTGGATGTGTTTTTTTTAGTTAACTTAGAATAAATCATTTTAGATGTGCAGTTGCATCCTCCGTCTATGCACAAATCCAAATTCTCAGCGATTCGCGGTAAAAATGGAAGGCAGCGTCTGCGCATCATAACGTTTTTTCGTCTCCAGGCAAAGATCGCTGTAACCAAGGATGGTTAGCCAGCTAGCCTAGCCAGTTAGCCTAGCCACATGCTAACGCAGCCACGGAGGAGCTGCATAGAGGGGGAGCGTTAGCCCGGCTAGCCACGGGAGAACAACAACCGCGTAGCGACAGCAACACGTTTGGGGATGCCAGTGTAAACAACAATGGGGGGGAAATCCAGTATCAACATACCAGGAGCGTTCAGTCAAGCCTGCAGAGATTTCCCGGTTTAATACCGTCTTAGGTTAGCTGGGAGGTCCCCCCTTCTTCACGTCCGCGAGCGGTTCTCGGATGTTCTCTTGTTCCGAGTGCTGGGGTTCCAGGGGCCGAAAATGTGGGGTCATTAAAATGGGCAGAAATTGTCCTGCGATTTCCCAACTCAACCCATTAACGGCATCGTTTCACATAATCATTTATCAGACTCTTGAAACATCCTCTCCACTGACGAGAAGATATGCATTTTGTTATTAATGGCTAGCTAGCTATCGGCTAGCTCCGGAGCCCCTGCCCGCGCACGGGAACATGAATACACTATGAGTTAATTGGCATGCTCACAACACACACACACACACACACACACACACACACACACACACACACAAACATACACACCATTGAGTGATGGCTTTCAAGTGTCAAAATATTGTTTGGAGTCTCAGAAAAATCATAACCTGTTCATTTTTTATTTTTTTTATTTTTTTTTAAACAATAATAATATATAATAAATATATATATATAAATGTAATATATAATAAATCTTAACACTTTGCAGAGGTTACATACAATTTACCATTTTACACAGTATACTTGGACCAGTTTACCTGAACATCTTGATTTGAAAATAATGATCATGAATAAATCTACTCAATAAGCAAAAAGTACAACAAATATTACTAGCAAACATGTATCAGTGTGATTTGCAGTTTATGAGATGAAGCTACAGAAACACTCACCATACCTAAAATATAATCTATAGTTTTATGAACGTCAAATAGCATTGAAACAATAATGATGATGATAATAAAAATCTATTTACTTACTATATATTGACAACTCTAAATTCTATACTCATATACAGTACTAAACGTATTCTCCTTGATAATCTATTCATTTTATTAAGCTTAATATAATTTGTATGGCTGAATGTTTTTGCGGTCCATCTTCTATCAACGAAGAATGGATTTTCTTTTAAACCACTGGAATGGGAACGTTTTAGCGGCAGACGCTGTCACACACGGACGTAGATTGCGGTTGCAATAGATTGTTTACATCGGAAGTGCTGCCTAAAGCCGGTGGAAATTAGACTTTGAAAATGGAGTTGATGCTTCTCTAAATAACACATTAAACCCTGTGTGTTTGGGCTAGTTTACTTAACTTGGATCTCTAAACGATGTCTTGATCATTCAGGATGTTGGTTGGCTACAGCAGCAGCAGCTCGGAGGAGGACAGCGAGCCTGGTGAAGTAACAGCGATAACTTCTCAAAGCGAAAGCTGTTCTCAGAAGCTGCAGGAGGAAGATGACCATAGGGAAGATTTCCCAGCTAAAAAGAAACCAAGAATTGAGGAACTGGTTCCCAAAAAAAGGTGCGTTCAATGAGTGGTTGGTGGTAACTTGTGAAAGGGGTTACAATAAGTTACATCCTATATTTAGAAGAGAGATGGAGGACTTAAGAGGTGTCCAGAGAACAATGCTTGTTTCTAAAAGTGATTCTAGGTTTTTCTATCGTTACCTTTGGGTTTACTTGAAGCCTTTTGACCTTAATTTGTACGTAAGACGCACGATGAATTTCCCAGCTGGGACTGTTTTCATGTGCGAAATATCACACATTAAAACTCATCTTCAGTAGTTTTAAGGGTCCACAAGGCGAAATAAAAAAGTTTTTCATCTGTACTGTTCTTTCCACTGACCTGATTTAATATTTTATTTATCATTAAAAAGTACAGTATTAATCAGTATTAACACATACATGCATTTACATGACTGTAACAGGAATATTTATTTATCCAAATATTATTCAATTCAATTCAATTTATCTTTATTTGTATAGCGCCAATTCACGACAATGTCATCTCAGGGCGCTTCACAGACA
>JBBBVU010000010.1:5698826-5711318 GCA_037177055.1 Atherinosoma microstoma
TCTTTCTTTCTTTCTTTCTTTCTTTCTTTCTTTCTTTCTTTCTTTCTTTCTTTCTTTCTTTCTTTCTTTCTTTTGTTGTTTATTATTTTGTTATTTCACTTTTGTTTTAATTCTTCTAAATGCTTTTCTGCCCCGCTGTAATGTTTCTACTGTTTTCATGTAAAGCACCTTGAATTGTCCTGTACATGAAATGTTCTATACAAATAAACTCGCCTTGCCTAAAAGAAAAAGAGACAAATGCTCACAAATTGATTTATAATCTATACTTACATAAAAAAAAATGATAGTATACAAATATGAAATATGTTCCCATATTGTAAATTAGGTTCTTGTGTTATTAGACACTTAGTTTAAGCATAAGCATCGGTCCTCTGATAAAGATGGAAGACTACCACATGTCAGGTAGGCTTATGGTTAAAGATAACACAAGAACCCATCTAACTATAGAAAGTATTGATTCTATGAACTTTATTGGTTTATGTACAATTGCAGAGTAAAATATAGTGAAATAGAGAGATTACAAAAAAACAAAGACTAGTGATAATAGTTATAAAAGTTAACATAAGTTTACCCTCATTGTCCCTCATAGTAGATTAAAAAAATATTACAAGCTAACTGCAACATTTAAACTTTTCTTTTTTTCTGGTCAAGGGAAAAATGAAAAATGATAAAAGTCAATGTTGATGTGTCTGTTTTTTTTGACAGAATATTTTGAAGTGTTGTGATCCCTCTCACATGCTTGGGCCGATGTGACATGTAACAGAAGGTTCAGTTGTTGTTTTTTCTTTTTGAAAAATAAAGATTATAAAACAATTTGTGAGCATTCGTCTCTTTTTGGATTAGTGCAGTGAGCATTTGTCTGCGCACCCTGTGGGGCACACGAGACAGTAGAGCATGTTCTGGTGTAGCCGACTGTAAAAAGTATAAAGGGGAAAGAAGAAAAATGGTTCAGAATCATGAAAGACTGAAAATGAAGATGGATCTCGAGAAGTTTCTACAACAGAACTCGAACAGTAAAAGCAGAAAGTTATTACTTCAGTTTTTAAGGGAAGCTAGATTTTTTGAGACAATGGATTCTTTCTTTTTCTTTTTTATATCTTTGGGTATGTGAGCGCCATTTCAGTCCACCCTCCTGACCATCTGGTGGGAGAAATGCACCAGATCATTGTGTGCCTACCGCCAATAAAACCCAATAAAGGGAAGAAGTGCAGACCTAACATACAGCTTGTATAACCTTTTTTTTTTCAGCGCCTTTGATTTTTTTTTTTTTTAATTTTACAAAACAATCAGAAAAGTTATGCTACATACAAAATGGCCAATTTCCATGTTGCAAAAGCATGATATTCAGATTAACCCTTTGTTTCCAGACAGCCAAACTTTCTTGTAATATTTTTAAGTAGTTTTGACGAATGATTCTCCAGAAACTAACTCAGCTTGACAGACGTATAATATTATTTTTACCTTAACGAGGTGATTCCCAAGGAGGTATTAGTTGAAAACTTGGCATTTCTCAGCTAGATGTGTAATGTATCCTTAAAATATTTCTAAAAACTGGACAAGCAGAGGACAATTAGGCAGTGTAAGGACTACAAAACTATCTACAGCAAATGAACATGATCTGAAAGTGATGTTTAAAAGAAATAGGATGAAATCCAGCAAAGACCTGCAGGACCTGAGGGATCCATGTGGATCTTTAGTTGATCTATCTTTTGGCTGAAGACTCATCAGAAATGGTCTCCATGGAAACATGGCTGTCAAGAAGCCAGTCTTAAGGAAGGGAAACAGAGAGGTTTAGATAAATGATGCATAACTGGACTGCAAATCAGAGGCAACAGGTCTGATGGAGGGATGAATCCTGCTCAGAGCCCAGACCTCAACATTACACGTGGGATCATCTGGACAAGAAATGACAGGAAAAATTGTGTTTTCTTGTCATTTCTGATCAGGCTGTGCTAAAAAAATAACGTCGTTCAGACAAAATATTGACTTTCCAGCATCTTTAGAAACTATAAAAACTGTTTCAGTTACTTCCTGTTATTAAATAAATGAGGTGTAGCTTCTGTATTTTCCTTCTGTATTATATAGGGAAACACATTTTCAAGCATTGTGTTTAACTGTCGGTGTTAGCTGGTTACATGAAGTATGGATAAGTTTGTTGGTCCACAGAAGGAAACTTCTATCCTGTCACCCTCTGCAAAAAGAGGCCAGAGGTGCAGATATTTGTCATTTAAGTCAGACAAATAGTGACATGATGGTTTGAAGCACACTCTGATCCTCTGTCTGGACCATGAAGGAAAATAAAGAGAAATTTTATCTCCTGAGACTTTTTCCCCTCTAGATGGTTACATCAGTTTTATTTGTGGCGGACTGTGAAACAGGGATTTTATTGGAGAAAATAAAATTCTCTCTTTGACATACTGGTCACAAATGAAAAAGATACTGGAGTAACTGGATTAATTATGGGGGGAAAGAGAAGAGGTGAAAGCTTACAGACTAGACTTTATGGCTCAAATATGTGGATACTAAATTAGAAAGATGTTTTCTTGGATTGTATCTGTTCATTAAGACTTACTTATTACTTATTAGACAACTCATTAGAATTGCACAAACATTTTTTCTCTAATATACTGTATTCCTGTTTGCATGGTTCAATCCAGCACTGTACCCATTTCCTTGCAAAAATAGAGAAATAAAGTGTTGCTCAAGACTTTTGCAAGCTATTATTAACACTAAAAATGTACATCTGATTTATTCACTATTATTTTTTCCCTACATCTAGATGTCAGTGGGTTCTTTCAGACAGCAGGGACGCGTTCCTAGTTAATTTACCTGCAGTCAGTAGTTATCATAACTATTTCAAAAGATTTCCTTTTTCAGAGTAGGAACTTTCCCTGCATGAAGGGAACTATTTCTGTTTCTGGTCAGAAACTGTACGACTGTATTATGATGTAAGAGCACAATACCAGAACCCACCTTTTAAAAATAAACAAAAAACAAACAAACAAACAAACATCTGAACATCAGTAAAAATTCAGCAGTTTTAATTTTAGCCTCAAAACCCAGAAACAAAACCCAGAGGAATGAAGTAACAGAAAAGCCTGGGATTTATTGAGCCAAAATAAAACAGAGGTAGTACAATATCATTTTAACTGGTCTACCACCCACCGACTCGCTGTTACAAAACTTTAGTCTTCATATCTGCTGTTCTTTGAGTTACTCTTATTTTTATTTTTTTTGTTTTCTAAATATTTTCCACCTTAAAAACATGTTACAGGTTAAACCCCCCCCCAAAAAAAAATGTATCAAATCTGAGTCTAAACAGTCTTTAAAACATTTTTGTTTTCTTTGTTAAAAATGCAAAAAAATAAAAGATCAGTGAAACAAAGAATGAGCACTTCACTGCTGCAGGAAAAGTCTCCCTCCTCTTTCTCTTTAACTTAACCAAACTGAGAGTCAGCATCAGGTTTCTAGATGATACAAATACATAAACTGTAAACACAACATACATTTTTTAAAAAGAAGCCTATACTAATGGGCTGTGTGTGTAAATACTTAAAAAATAACACAGATTTTAATACGGTATCTATTAGAGATACATAAACCAACAAGATTAGATAACATAAACACGAATAAACCCCCCTGAACTACAACTACAGCATCTTTTACCATGATCACTACTACCAGGTGTCATTAGATTCACCCAATGTAAAGCAGATGCAGCAACATTTACAGCCTCTCACTATAAGAACAGGGTTAAACCCACACGGTTAAGTTATCAGCCTTTAGTTTTAGATGAAGGGGTCAGTGTTAGACCCTCAAGTCCACAGTGATCTGGAGCTTTTGCACCTACTTTAGCAAAAAAAGGAGGCACTGAAGTGTTTCTATCTGAAATTTGAGCACATTTACAGTGAATGTCAACTGTGTAGGAATCCAGCATCGCTTTTTAACTTCTGCTATTTAGAGTCAAAGCGGACGTCGACCTCGCTGGGCGTGTCTGGGTTGCCCTCCAGGATCTGCTGGATTTGGTTGAGCACCTTTTCGTGGAACACCATATCCAGGTGGGCCAGGCCTCGGTACTCCGTCACATGGACGGGCTTCTCTTGCTGCCCCACCCAACGTTTGCATTGACTCATGCTAAAGCTGTCCACTGTGTCATCCCCGTCCGCATAAATGAAGTCCACCGGGTCCCCGTTGGGAAACTCTTCATCATAAATGTGCGTTACAGCCGTTGGAAGCCCGACGCCGTACATGCACCACACCTCCACGCCAGGTGGGTGGAGGGCACCAGTCAGGTTCTTGGTGTCCTCCCACATGTACCTGCAGTCACCAACAAAAAAAAAGATTATTATTTCTACATTAATAATAAAGGAAAATATTTAAAAACATTTCAGTTCCCAGAGTCAGAACTAAACACGGAGATTTTATGCTCCTCACATGTGGAACAAACTCCCAGAAACCTGCAGGTCTGCTGAAACTCTCAGCAGTTTTACATCAGGGCTAAAAAGTTTTTCTATTTGCAGCCTTTTATGATAACAAGTGATATTTTCACTGATGGTTTCTTTATTTTGTTGTTTATTTTATCATTTCACTTTTGTTTTTAATTCTTCTTCATGCACGCTGTAATGTTTCTAATGTTTGTATGTAAAGCACCTTGAACTGTCCTGTACATGAAATGTTCTATACAAATAAACTTGCCTTGCATAATATAAATGAAGGAGCAGACTTCTGGTAAACACTTCTTTATCATTTATTTCCACATAACTTGAAGTTCATCAGATTGAGAAGAGCTCCCCCTACAGGCAAACAAGTACACCTGCAACTTCCTATAAGCAGCAACTGCTGCAGGTCAGATTTTTTGTGTGGTTGTTCGCATCATTTCAATGCAACCTTCATCACACTTTAGTGTGAATGATACGTGGCGCTGAAGTGACACGCATGTGCAGAGGAAAACACGACGTCACGAACTGTCTGGATACTTTTGGGTCAAAATGTGTTAGAGGCAGTTTCTGTGTTGGCGTTTATGGATAATATATACAGAAATCATTTTTATTTAGTCTACACATTAAACCCAGATGTTAACACTGATGCAGCTGTCAGCTGTACATCATTTCTCACGTCCTTTTAATTTTCTTTCTCCCTCAAACACAAAATAATTTGCTCTAATGTCATCACTGTGCTGGAGTAGACTGTTTTTTATCAACAAATAAACTCTTTGTAAGTATTTTACATGTCTACTCTCACTGATTCCTGCTGACTCTGCATGGTTTTAGTGATTTTAAGGAGCTGATATTCAAATATTTGTGGTGTGCATGATCATATGGGCCAAAATGCTGAGGCCAATTTATTTGTCCCAGTCTGCGCCTGGGTAGGATCCAAGATGGATACCGAATTAGCCGTCATTGGGGGGGGTCTCACTGAGAAACTCTGCCAAAGTTCAGTCGCGCTTCTTTAAGGCGAGATTCAGTGGTAAACTTTACTAAAATCTAAGCAGAAAATGGCTTTCATTAACCAAAGCTCTGTGAGAACATGAAAGCTGTGCGTTACCAGCCATCCTCGAAGCTGATGTCTGTGAAGAAGCGCTGGTAGTCCTGCTTGGTGTAGTTGAACGTCGGCGTGGAGATGAAGACGTGGTCCTTTGGCCAAGCGTCCTCAGATGGCAGCATCCAGGGATTAGTCGTTACCATTCTCTGCTCCTCGCGGATCTTGATGTTAGAAATCATGGGGATGCCGTCATTTTCACCTGCAATGCATTTTACCAGAAAGTTAAAAACATGTCGGGGCTATTTAAAGACAAAATGATGCTTTAAATGATTGTGTCAAGTGTATAGGAACATTTTTTTGTTATTTTTTTGACTGTGTCCGCAACAGATCCTACCGAATTATTTTCTATTTCTAGCATTTTGCCATTACCTGAAGCCAGGACTCTGAGTGCTTTAACAGCACCCCCCCATGGTGCTCCTAAGGAAATGAAGCCCTTGATGTACTTGTCCTTCCAGGCCTGAGGCTGGTGATTGAGAAAGAAGAGGACGTAGTGGCAGCCCATGCTGTGTCCCAGCAGGTAGACAGGTTTCTGATACTGGTCATACATCTCCTCAACCAGGTTCTGCAGGTTTGTGAAGTACTCCGTGTTCTCATCTGTGGAGGTAATGGGAGGGGTTCTTTAAAAAACAGCTTTTCAATGTGCCTGACGCAGTAAACATTAAAACCCATAACAGAAAGAAAAAAAAGTCATGAAGAGCCACAATCAGTTTAAAGTCTTCAAAAAATTTTAACTTTTCTTGAGTTTAGAATTTCAACAGATTAGACTGATGGAGCTGACCAATCAGAGCGCAGCTTTGTTTTTATAGGGAACATGCACATTTTCAGAATCAGAAAGCATGGAAACCATTTCTCAATGTCGCTATTTATGTATCAAAACATTAATTTATGATTGATCGAAAACAAAATGTTTCTTCCAAAGAGCCGATGACTTTCCCCAGTCTCTGACAGCTGTTAGGAAGCACATTAACTGAAGACAGAGAGGCATTTCAGGAGGTAAAACATATCCTAAGTAAATGTTTAGTTCCTGATCCCTGCAGCAGAAATGGACTACGTCAGGGTAAAACCCACCAGAGTAACTAATCTCTTGGGAAAGTTCAAATTCAAGCATCAATACAATCAACTTCTTGATCATAAGGCAGCATGTGGATACAGCATCATCACACCAGCTGCTCACATCTGTCTGTCCAGACTGTTCACACTTTATGCAAAAGTCATAATACCACCAGATGTGATGACTGTGCAGAATTAATTGGTCAGACGTGCTGAATGAGCTCTGATAAAACTTCTGATTGAGCTCAAAGTTGTTGTTTTTCCTTTTTATCAATTAAGTCTTTGTGTAAAAATGGTTAAAGGCATGGAGGATAATCCTAACCAAAGTAATTATTGATGAGTAAAGATTTGCTTTTACAAACTTTGCCAGCTATTTTACATGAGATGAAAAACTCTAGTTGTAATAAACAATTAATTATTTTATAAATTCTTAATCTTTCTTCTTAAAGGTTCGCCCATAATCATGTGCAATACATTTTTCCCAGTTTGTGCCCCCGCCCCGGGGTTCTCTAGACCCGCCCCTGAATGCAACTTAAAGGTACAGTGTGTGTGAATTACTGACATCTAGTGGTAAAGATGGGCATAGAAAGGATTTCAAATACCAAGCTGTGAATGAATGGTGGCCCTCAGTGGCCAAAATTCTTCCAGACATAAACGTGTTTTCATCTGTGAGTAGATCCAGTAGCCTCAGGTGCAGCAATGACTGCACAACAGGTAATTACTTCAACATTGTGTACATGTGTACCATCTTCTTCTATGGTCCTTTTAAGGCGTTACTTATCCCAAACAGTGCTCTACCATCTATCAAACAAAGCCGGTCCTGCAGTTTTAAGTTGTTGTTTGTCCATTCAGAGACACTGTAGTAAAAATGGGGGCACAAATATGGAAGCTGCCATGTATGTGGACCCACAGCAAGTAGATATAAATGTCTCATTCTAAGACAATAAAAACACGTGTTATTTTAGTAAAGCAATTAGATACCAATAAAAACTGTTTTTGATATATTCAACTTTTCTGTCATTGACCTATGATTTTTTTTTTACACACTGCACATTTAAGACTGGGTAAATGGCTTCTTTGGGACTGAATGAGCACTTGTATGACCTGTGAGGATCAGCTTGCATCTTGTTAGAGGTTAAAACAACACTGACTGTACCGTGAAGCACACTTTGATGTTGTTCCGCTCCACGACTTCTTTGTCCAGTATGATGTATTTTCCGAAGGTGGGTTCATATTCAGCACTCTGCACTGGTTAGGCTGTGTGCCGTCGGCCACCAAAGGTTCTCGTCGACCTTTGTGGCACACCCATTAAGGGCTTGTGTCCCTGTAGCATTTTTGTGGTTTCCAGAAAGCCAAAAAAAGAAGAAGCTGCATCCAGTGTCTCTTCCCAGGAAACACAAAGTGTTTCTTTAATTGCACAAGACACTCTCCTTAAAAATGAACTAAAAGGCCTTTATTTCTTTGGAAGTCATAGTGACCTTTCAGCCCGCTGGCCTTCGTCAGGGAGTCAAACAGATTAAATGAGTTCAATGTGTCTTTATAGAGGAATTCCACCTTTTCCCAGAACCTCCTTTAATCAGTTTTAGGAGTTTTTTGTGCAATTCAGTCCCTACCCAGAGAGCATCCCACGCAAGAACAGAGGAATCCAGGAAGCACTCCTACAGAAATACTTTCTGCAAAATGTTTCTTAATGAAAATGTTGGAAATTGTCAGAAAGCTGCTGGTGCTGCCCCTCATGCTAATTTTATTCATGTGTGCAAGAAAACATTAGAGAAGTATTCTAGGATGTATCTGTGGGCTGCAGTCTCATATGAACAATGTGTTGCTCTGCAGGCTTCTTTTCCTATCTTGTGCACTTTTTGCATTCCATGCAAACACAAGCGAAATCGCAGACTGACACATGTGCATATTCTCTCAAGATATAAATGTGTGCTGGATGTAAAGCAGTTAACAGTATGTGACAGTTCTGCTACTTACTCGGAGCCAACCTCCAATCATAGGGAGCTCCACGGACCGTCTCATTCCGGACGTAGCCTACGTTGACCAAATGTTGTACCATCGTGAAAAAATAACCTGCAAAAAAACCCAGTAAACTCATTTAATTGGAGTGGGGGAGGTCCAGTATCATTCAGGGAAGAAATGCATGAACATTCAACAGAATCTAAAGCGGTAAGCATGTATTTCTCTCACCAGCTAGTTTGTTATAGTCAAGAAACTCTATAGGAAACGTCTGCCCAAATCCTGGCACCCGCACCTGCACGCCCGGTGAGTTGGACGACCGCCGACTCGTCCTGTTGTAAACAAGTCTGGAAGAAACAGACGTGGACATTTGTGCCTTTCGGTGTTGGAAAAAACGACAGAAATATGGGAAATTCAGGGAAGTGAAACAGTCCAGGTTCAGAGCAGTCGGGGTTACCTAATGTTATCAATCCAGCAGTCCACGCCTACGGGCATGAACATGTTGAGGTCGATCCACAGAGGAAACCAGTGTTCGCTTTTTTTGTAGCACATCCAGTGGACCAGGGTCGGCTTGTCTATTTTGGCTTCCAGACGATTCCCTAAGTTCCCAGGAACTGAACACACACAATTTAACAGCAAAGTAAGCAGCAAAAACAAATCAATAGATTACAGTGTCTACAAGATTCAACTTTTTATCAAATATTAATTTAAAACGAGGCAAGTTGTGACCGTTTTGTTTCCCAACACAATTTGAATGACGTAAAACTAAATAAAAACACAATGTAATCATCTGCAATGCATGTAAACCTTATATTTACAAGAAAGTAGTATAAATTAGACAAATGCAGAACATGGATTGTTTTGCTGAAATAAGCAAAACCTTCCCTGAAAACAGCCTCATGCTGCACTAATGTTCGAGCTATTTTAGTGCACATAACATGATTAGCTTGCAAACTGGTTACATTGCTGTTAGGAGAAAAAGAAAGCTTATAGTTACGATCCTTTTTCTGTTAGACACATTTTGTGAATCTTACACTGTGGCTGTATAAAATCAGTAGATACACAAAGAACTCTCTCTTCTCATGGGATGACCTTGCTAAGAAGATAACGTAGCTACTACTTGTCTCCTCAGTGCTGGTGCGACCTTGCAAGTAAAACCTTTCTCAACAAAGTTTCCAATTGCCTGTTTTCCAAGGAAAATGTAAACTTTTGATGTGCCAGGGTATTTTCGGCTTCATTTTGTGGTGAATCCGTCCTTATCTTTATTTCTGACAATCTTTGCCTCCATTATAATTATTTTTTTCTGAAAAATAACAACTATTAAGATAATTATTTGTCAAATTTTCCAGGTGTTTTTTCTTTGTTTTTTTTTAGCATTTCAGAACTTTTCCCATTTTTTTTTGTTGTCCTGTTACATTTTTCCCAAGATGTTGTTATCAAATTCTAAATAAGAAGATATCTATTTATTTATTTTTTTAAATCCTGTGTTTTTCCTGCACGTCTAACCACCAATAGCTGCAGCTGTGTTTTCATATACTTGTTGCTGGTGTTGTGGTCGTTGTTTTTCCTAGTTTGTCTCCCTGTAGGTGCTCTTGATGATTCTCGGCTTTGCTTTCCTAGAGGCCGCAGGATGTTTTCTGTTAAGTTTCTTTACAGGTGCAGCAGCTGGTTGCCTGGTTTTTCTATTTGGGTCTTGATTGTAAAAGATATTGCCGTTTTTTTCCTGTCTTTTGTATCTTTATCTCATTTTTTATTCTGTTTTCTCTCTCCCACTTTTTTTGTTCCCATATCAGGTCCAGCATCAATGTGTAATTCAGCAAAAAACCGATTCCAAAATAAAGAATAATACTTAAGTATCAAGGAGAACCTTAAAGCCACAAAGCTTCATTTTCTTTCTATCCATAAACAGCAGATTTGTTCGGCACAACTCGTTAAAAAAAAAAGTAAAAATAGAGCAAAATTTCAACTGATCTTGATAATAAATGCAGTGAATGAGGCTGTAAAATGTTAGTTAATGTCTGTTTGTTCCAACCAAAAGCTTTATCTCCAGAACACGTGCACCCTTTTTTTCCCCTTTTACTTTGACAACTGTTCCACCATTTTTTGTTCAACTCTCTTTGATTGTCCTTCACCTGGAGTTCTTGCAGCTGATTATCTGTGTTTGAACAAAGAGCTTTTGGCTGTGACGAGTAATGGGAGGTAAAAGTCATCAAATAAACATCCGATTCCCAGATTACACAAAACCTGAAGTACAAAGATTTCAAATTGACTTAAACGAGCCGAGCAGGATTGTTTGTTTTTTTATTACTCATAATGAAACTGTCTTCTAAACTCATGAGGTGTAGAGTAGCTGTTTATCTACTCTGAACTTGACAGCTTCTCCTCCTCCAGGAGGACGACGCTGCACAGTCAGGTGTTTTAGCATCATTGTGTCAAATAACCAGAGAAACTATCAAACTGAAGCTGATTCTCAGTCACATTGTGGTCTGCTTTATGTAGTTAATAAAGGAAGAATCCAAACAAACATCAGTGGGATTGTTTGGATATGTGAGATCTGGATGAACGGGGGCAGCATCTTCCCATATAGTGGGCTATACAGGGCAGATTCATGAAACTTAAAAATAACATGCCTAAAGATCTTGATAAGCAAAAGATAAACAGGTAAATACTGTCAGTTCAAACTAAATTTTTCATGTATTTAAACTTTTTTTTTTTTTAAAGAAACATCTTTCTGAGGAACTCAATAAACTCCAAACGAAATGAACTGAATTAACCTCCTCTTCCTCCTCCTCCTCCTCCTCTTCCTCTCCTCTCTGCACTTACCGATGATGAGCGGTGAAGTGTCGTTACTTGGTAGTTTGGGTCTGGCCTTGGGTGGGAAGATAACGTTGACGATCCAGAAAGCTGTGCAGTGATGAAGCAGCAGCAGCAGAAAGACGGCGAGCATCGCCGGGCAGCTGCGTCGCGCGGAGCCCATCTTCTCTGTCAGGCGGCGGCGGCGCGCGGACGGAGCTTTGTGTCTGCTAACGAGCAGCCGGAGGCGGAGGCAGAGGCGGGCGGGCACAAGAAGAAAAAAAAAAAAAAAAAAAAAACGGGGTCACACACACTCACAAGGCCATATAAACGCCATATGTGATGTTAAAGTGTTTGCACGCGCGGGAATAACTCATTTTAATTGTAAGCAGCTGTTTAACAGAAGGGATGATTACTCACACTGACGCAAATAAAACGTGTACAGGTTACTCACTGCACTATTGATTCCTCCTAATCACGCGTATTTATTTACACAACAGGATGTAAATGATTGACAAAGAGGACACGTTTCCTCTCCAAGAGGACAAGAGTTTTAAGGGAAGGTCTTACAAAGAAAAGATATTTTCCGCTTGTAATGATTCACGAGGGGGCTCCTTGAGTTTGTTAAACAGAGGTTAAGAAATGTTAGTTGTTTGGAGAAACACATTTGCATGAGGTGATTTCCTTCCACTGCACCTCCAGCTGTGAGTCTCCAGAGAGACAGAACTTTCCAGCCAGCTGCTGCTCACTTCACTGTCCTCGTAAAATCCACTTTCTGGAGAGAAATAAACAACAACTTTTGACTGGGAATTTTAAATGGACATCATTGTCATTTACATATTGGGAGGAACACTAAACCCTGACCTATGACTCATTCAAGCATTAAAGGCATCTAACTTCTGAAGTGATGAACCAGTGTTGTGTCGATATAACAGACAACTAGCAGGCTGTCACCATACACACATAACATGCTCCTATTTCTTATGATGTATCTGTACAAATGTCAGAGACGTTACAGTTTGACAGACAGAAAAAAGTCTTGTTACTTCAGCAAAGGTCCAGAAAAGCACTATAAATCTAATCCATTATTATTATTATTATTATTATTATTATTATTATTATTATTATTATTATTATTAATAATAATAA
>JBBBVU010000010.1:5732109-5743191 GCA_037177055.1 Atherinosoma microstoma
CTAAACCATTCAGTGCTTTGTAAACTAGCAGCAGGATTTTGAAGTCGATTCTTTGACAAACAGGAAGCCAGTGTAAAAAAGAATTTGTTACTAAAAACTTGGAAATGGTTCTCATCAAATCTTCAGGGACGACTGAATCACTTGGTTTTACTCATATTTACATTATACTCGTCCTTCCTCTTCACAGCAAACAACAACAAATTTCTCTCTGACTTTGGGATCCGTAACGGCAGCCGTCTCCAGGTTGATGACTTCCTCCAAGACTACACGCTCCTCGTTAACGTCCTGCACACGTACGTTCCTACTGCACCGGATAGTCTGGCGGTCTGTCATTGCTCCTTCCTTATCATCAGCCTCCAAGTGACAAGAAATAAAGTCTGTGTCTGTCTTTGCAGTGAGGAGCTAGAGCGAGATGTGGAATTTGAGGTCGTAGGTGAGGCCCCAGACAAGGCTCCGCCCCCTCAGAGTAAACAGGAAGAAGTCAACAGCATCACCAACGGGAACAAAGACTCCGCCCAGCCATCCACGTCCTCTAAAGGTCAGCATCAGTGTGCATCACTCAGAAAATCCAAAAAGGTTGGACAGAAAAGTCCTCTCACAAAAAATGCCGTAAAAACAAATAATTTTTTTTACACTTATTTCAGGAAAAAGAAATGTATAAAAAAATCTGACATTTATGAATCAACATTGGATTGATTACATTTGAATTGATTCAAATTGATTAATAATTTTTTAGATTCAATTTTATAAATAAAGTATTTCATTCCTCTCCAGAGGAATGGAAGAAATGGGCATCCATCCAAGCTCGTTTGATATAAACGAAGGGCAATACAACTTGTTTATGGGGGGGGACATGACTTCATTAGACCAGGTCCTGCTGAAAAACTACAAAACTTATGATAAATCTTGATTGAATTATTCCAGATAAATGTCTTAACAGTTTCTGATTTGTGAAACCTTTATTAAGACCTTCAGCTGTTCTGCGGCATGGGTTTATCTGTCTGTTGGCAACATAACTGAAAAATGCATGGAGGGATTTTGATTAAATTTTCTGGAAATTTTCTGGATTTTTTAAAAAGTTTCTTTACTCTTGGGGAGATGGGGATAAATTTGCGATTAGAGCTTCTAACGCAAAAATATGGGCCAACAATAGTTGTCAAAAAATGTTAAATTTACCACGGCTTGGCGGGGGTCTACACTCTGAGTGCTTCTAGTTTTATTTGTAAAAATGCAAATAAGGCTTTTTTTAAATTTTGTTTCATTTAGTTTTTTGTGGCATCTAGACGGCATCAAACTAAGTCATGTTTAAAATTATTACATACAGATTATGTACTTCAATGTTAAACGCACAAAAGTATTTGTGCTTTTTATTCCACCCATACACCGCTGTGTTGTAAAGCCATGTGTCTTGTGTTGGGGAGCAGAAGACCATGTCCAACTTCAGTGGATTAGATATATTTATTCTACTCTAGTCTGGTCTAATCTAAATCTGTAGTCTGTCAAGTGCCCCCAAAAGGTTAAAACCCAGAATATTTTTTTGCTTGAACACCTGTGGTGGTAGTTACAGTACTGTGTACGTTGTATAGTTGGTACAACTGACAGTGGGAAGGGGCTATCTACAGGTGGCTGTTTTTTTAAGTGCCCTTTAAATGTGCTAACCCAGTTATAATGTCACCTCTTAAGAAGATTGAAAGTATTTGCAGCTCATCTGAAAACCCTGACAATTTTATGGATTTACATGCTGACAGAGGTAGCTGCGTAATTGCTTTTCAATCCTAAATAGCCTCCCATAATATAAAATTTTCTTCTTTCTTTTAAATACGCTCAGGAGACCCAAGCTCCTACCAAAACTGATTTATTTATGTCTGACGTCATGGAAACTAATTGGCATCTTCCTCTTCAATCAGCTCCATCAGAGGATGATGACGTCATGATTGTCGACTCTGATGAGGAGGAAGGAGCATCGTCCAGTTCTGCAGCAGCGACCAGCAGCACCAAGAGAAAGCACCCAGACTCAGAGACCGGCGAGACCTCCACCAAGCGCCCGCGGACGGACCAGCCGAGCGCAGCTGCTGCAGCTGACAATGACGACGACGACGACATAATCGCTCTGGACTGAAGCCACTCCCGGTCTCTCTTGAAGGACTCTTTTTGAATTCTTGTCATTTTGACTCCACACAGACAGTAGGCTCAAATAAACCACCTCTCTAATGAAGAACAATTTGTTCCCCTGGTTCGTCTTTGGCCTCCTCCTCCAATGTGTTTGTGCTTTCATACTCACTTTCTGACATGACGCTGTAAATAGATACATTTTAAAAAAAGTTTGAAAAAATGCATTCAACTTTTTTCTTGTTGTTTTTATTCATTTATGGTCCTGAAATGCTTCTCTTGATGGTCTAAAGTGCTTTTTTTGTATTTTTATAAACTTACTGTATTTCTCTTGCTACACAAGTCAGGGTGTCTGTGCTTTTTTTTTTTCTGTAAGTTTCAGAAGAGTAAAATTTGAAAACCAAAACGTGATAATATGTTGGAATATTGATGTTGTAAAGAAGGTGAAAACGGGCAGGACCGGGAGTTGTAGTTTGTGGTACGCCAGCCTGGTTGCCTGCATGTAAATGATGTCTGTGATGGGGTTAGTCATGTGCAAAGGCACTGATGGAAAGTTTGTAGCCATTTTGTGCCAAGGGGTGTTAGTTTGCTACCTCTTAAGAAGTAACGCATTAGCTGCAAATATGTAACCGTATCTACAGTAATTTTGCCACAATGAGGCATCAACTCTAAGAAAATCTAAATACTGTTAAACAGCCACTGAGAGGAGCTAACATTAAGATCAAGGGTTAAGATCAAGTGTTTGGAGCCGTATTAGTAGTAGTTTTAAAGCAGTTATTGTTACTTTATATTAGTATGACTTGGTTCTGTTTGAGCGAAGGAGTCCGTTTGTTTAAAAACTAAAATGAAACCAGAAGAAATGCAGTATTTTGACCTGTTCAACTGGATCACCTTGGAGCAGAGTTTTGCAGATGAATGACAACCAGCTCTGGTAAAGTGTGGCAGCTGAGTTCCTGCCAGCTTCTATAGTCCATGTTTGTATCAAAAATTTTCATGTGATCTGACTTGAACATTTGTGGGAGCCTTTTGGACCAATTTTAAGCCAATAAAATCATTTCAGAGGCTGCTTGATTTGTCTTAATGGGGGGGGGGGAAGTTTTTGCCTTGTTGGGCTGCAGGGGTGATATGATCTCAAGAACATCCCAGTACACACAATTTTAGACATTTAGTTTTAGATTTGATCTTATTTCAGTTAAGTTTAGCAAGATAAAGGATGAAGTTACAAAAATTATTTAACACATTTGTCTCGGCCTGTTTTAGAAGTTTGTCTGCATGTGATTTTGTTCTTGTGAGGAGAAATTGCTTGTAACATTTTGTTAAGTTATCTGAAAAGGCTGTTTGAGGGAAAGCTTAGAAAATTTGGCTTATACAGGAATTTTTCATCATGCAATGAAATATAAGAAAACAATTAATTGTAATATTTAGAATTATACAAAAAGTCATCGCAAGGTTAAACCAACATACTTTAAATTTAATTCAAGGACATAATAGATATTGATCTGACCATAAAGAAGCTATTGAACTAATTATACCTTCCCCAGTGTAAGACATTCACAGTTTCTGTATATGAGTGTGACACTAGATAAAGGTTATATCTCATCTAAAACCTCATTTCCAGTTAAATTTGGGAATTTACCCATCCTATCTAGCATACAAGTAAAAAGGAATCCCTTTCAATGTTTCCACTAATTGTTTTCCCTTTATTAGGCAGCTGTAGCTCAGGTGGATAGATCTGCCGTCTACTGAACAGGAGGTCAGCAGTTCAATTCCCCTGACTATATGTCAAAGTGTCCTTGGGCAAGACACTGAACCCTACATTGCCTCCAGATGTGCCTACCGGGTGTATGAATGCTTAGAGAAGCACCAAGTATGCATAAATATAGGTGCTGTGTGAATGGGTGAATGAACATGTAGTGCCAAAGCACTTTGAGTGTTTACATGACCAGAAAAGCACTTTACAAGTACAGTTCATTTACCATCTATTTAAGAAATGTAAACAAATTTAGAATATGATGTCAGCAAAAAACTCTTTAGAAGCTGAGATGGAGGCAAGAGTAGATATTTTTTTAATAGAAAATAAAATGTACAATTCACAGCATTCTGGAAGATTCTATAATCAGCAAATTAATTGGTGAAAAGTTAGGGTGCCAGGATTGGGTATAAACGAAGCACAAGTTAATCTCAGATGAACAGAAAGACAGTGGAAACATTATCTGTGGTTTTATCCTTTGGGAAAATCTGGTGTCTGGTTCAGGGTAATCCAGGCTGTTACCAAAAATAGCTGCAAAAACCAGCATCTGTGATCGTACAGACACATCAATGTCCGTGGCATGGATGGCTTCATATGTGCAAAAGCAGCATTGATGCAGCGGTGGATGTGGGGGCATTGTATTTATTTATTTTGCATATTTTTTCATTTAATATTTATATAACCAGGTAAGTAAACTGAGTACCATTTCTCATTTACAGTGATGACCTGTGTCAGAGGCAACCTACCAGAGGCATATGCTACCATTAAAGGGATGTATTTTCCAGGGAGGTATGTGGTTATTTAAGCTGGACAGTGTCAGATATCCTTCTGTACGACTTCCAACAGTGTGGCTTCATATGCAGAGTGTTTGCTTAATTGGCCTGCCTGCAGTCCACATCAGTCTCATATTAAAAATGTATGGAGCATAATAATAAAGAGAATTGGAAAACAACCACGGTTGGATTCAGCAAAAATGGACAAATTTCTGTTGAGAAATTGCAGCAGTTAGTATCATGAGTTCATGAATTGTTTAAAAATTATTAAAAGGAAAGATGGTGTAACACACGTGCAAAAATGACCTATTTATAACTTTATGAAGCTTTATTTTAGTAAAGGTCTTAACATGTCTGGAAATTAGGTTTGTAAATATCAATACATACACAAACTTTTAAAAACACAATAAAGTAGTAACAG
Organism: Atherinosoma microstoma; assembly: GCA_037177055.1. Classification (NCBI taxonomy): domain Eukaryota; kingdom Metazoa; phylum Chordata; class Actinopteri; order Atheriniformes; family Atherinidae; genus Atherinosoma; species Atherinosoma microstoma. The sequence goes on from JBBBVU010000010.1 coordinate 5,737,163, forward strand.
GGAGGGGGGCAAAGAAAAGTGCTGCAGGTTTTAATGGTTTTTCAAGTGAAGCTCAATTTAGTATTATTGTCAGTAACATCATTGTTGATGGTTTCAGCTCCGTTGCCATCGTTGTTGCTAACGCCCCTCAAGGGAGGCCGCTGATTGGTCCGCACCGAAAGCCCCTCCCCCCAAGCTTGCGTTTCCTGTAACAGCGTCCCTATCTCATCATTTAATCTGAGGTGTTTAGGGACGGCGGGGTTAAATTAAATCAAAACGATACTTCTGCTACAGGATAAACAGGTTGTTGGCTCTTGCGGTCACATTTTGAATGTAGTGAAAGTGAAACCCTGCCCTCTCCCCCGCCTCCAGGCAAACAGTAGGAGGGCACGGACAGACGAGCAACCAGCCGATACATTGTTTTGAACGGGCAGCTAACTTCTGTGTGGAGTTTGAAAGCTAACGTTAGCCTCTAACGTTTGTAGTGACACTGGTAACGATAGTTTGGTCAAAATGGTGACTTTCTCTGCGGTAGTAAGACCCCTGGTTTCTCACCTTCAGCGACAGCTCGCCAGACACGCCAAGAGTCACCGGATAACGCCTGTCAGAAGATGCAACCTCACGGCGTGTTCAAGCAAATATGTGCTGTCTCAAAGTGAGTACATACATGTCATATGTTGTAACGTCGGCTGCTTAGTATGTCTACAGCTCATTGTCACACAGATGAAAGGTGAGGCTATTTTGGTTTAATTACAAACATCAGCCGAGCATAGTGTCAGTGTGAGCCAGAACGGTGCTGGTTTGGTTGTGCCATTCATTGTAATTGTAAAGCTTTTCATTGTGGGTCACATAACAGCAGTAAATGGTCACATTTGTTGTGGAGACCTCAGCAAAAAAGCTCGGACTGGACTCTGCCCACCAGTGGATGTGGATCAATCACGTCTCTGTTTATTCAGCTAAATCCAGTCACCAGGTTTTACATACAAAGTATGGGTACCCTCTATCTCTTTCTCACTTGTGGGCCATTTGAAGCCCTTTGACCTACATTACTACATTTTTCATATGTAGTGCAATTAAAAATGTACTTTTCTTTTTATAGCCTCTATTCATTCAACCTCTATTTATTCAGCTTTGCTTTGTCTGAGTTTAGAGCAGATTCTGTGAGCGAAGCTGCATAATACATATAGGTTTAAATTGTTTTATTATTAAATATATTTATAAACTTACTGAGCCTTTATTGCAGCCTGATGGTTCAAGTCATCAACCTTGATTTTAGTCTCCAGACTTGAAAATGTGCCCAAGCTGGTCTGACAAGTCTAAACAACTTCCTTTACAACACCCAGCAACCTCAGCATAGTTGCGTTTTATGTTTTAGGACAGCTATAAGCACAAAGCAAACATGGGAAAAAACATTTAGAAGCAGGAAAACTGACCTTTTCCTGCAAGGGTTTAATTTTTAAACCACAATGATAAAAGGTTTATGTTTAACTTTAACCAGTGTGATGTGCTTGGCCAAAATATAATGAAAGGACTTGTTTGGTTTTGATTTTTAAGTGATCCACTAATTTTTTGTTTGTTTGTTTTTTGGCCTTTCTGATCTGTCCACTCAGTGTATTTATGGATGAAGAAACATTTTTGTTTTCTCCACATCTAACACACAGAAAATGTAACATGCCAGGTTATTAAGTCTTGAGGTTTCTATTCCCTCACTTTGGTCTCTCAGGCACAACCTCAAAGCCGTAGTTCCACAAACTTTATACTCCTTATATATCTTTTAAGAATCAGTTGGTTTTCCACAAACACTGAACTAACAGAACCATATTTTAATAATCTTCCAGCATGTTTGAACCTCTTACTTTTGGATTTTGAATTTCTTTAGAGCACTTGAAGGGTTTTAGATATTTCCCTACTAAAACACACTTCACTGAAAAGCAAAGTCACGCACAAGCCTTTAAATGATTAAGGTGTGAAACCTCTAAAATCTGCAGGAGGCTGCTCACGAGGACAAGAGTTGGAGATCCCTGGAGATAAACTGACTCCCTGCAGTGCTCTAAAGAAATTCTGAATCCACAAGTAGGAGGTGGGAAAAGAAATGTGATAATAATGTCACCATGGATCACTCATTGTTGATATAGAGGCTCTAAAAAAATACCACATGTTGTAGCTGACTTGTAAACCTCCTGGAAAACTCATAGATCACCTAAAGGACAAGCTATCTGTCACAATTTACCCCACAGAGTTACACGTTGCTCTTCCTGAGAAATTATTGACAGTATAAGTGATAGTGCTCGGAGGCGCCAGCCATTTGTTTTAAGGGTTAAACAGCAGGATTATGAGAAAACTGCGTTTATGTGGCTTCACTGCTGCTTTGACTTCACATCCATATTAAAACTCAGTTTAAGATAGAACAAAAGAAAACTAACAGCCCACTCTCTGCACTGGCTCGGGATTTTTAATTATGGCTATCAAAGCACTGGCTCCAGACCAGCACTGGAACTGCTTTAGTAGTAGAAAAAAAAACCTTCATTGGGTTGGGTAGATCCTGACCTTGGTCCCAAACAGCAGGGTACGCACCGTACCTGAAAGTCTGAGTTCAGGGGGGGAAAAACGATTAAACTCTGTTTAATCTTTCCTTTTCATACAAAAAGTTTCAGTTTTCTCCATAGAGGTTTGAAGATATTGTTTTCTTTAGATGATCCAAAGGCTGCACAGTTTTGTTACTCACACACTTTCTTGGTACTTTTTCTTTCAGTGAAGCATGAGAAAAAACTGTCTGAAAGTGAGCAGGACTATTGCATTGTACATAGATTTTTTAACGAATGTTTCACACCTTTATAAAAACTGTTCAGCTCATTTAAAGCAACAAGGCTTTGCTGATTTTTAAAGATGCACTTGTCAGCATATTGTGTCTGTGATGATAAGTTAAATAGCCCAAAGCATTTTACATGATCTCTCAGTGCATCCACAACAGAAGTGTTGTTTTCAGTTTAATATTTTGGACAAGTATTTCTTATTTATTTTATTTTTCAACTTTCTTTATGGGAAAACTGAACTGTGTGAGTGAGTTAGGACACCTTTGTTGGATTTTTTGATGTGAAAAATAAGTCAACACAACAAGGTACATCATGAACTGTGCCAGCACATCTTGTATGGTCGCTTGGCAAAAAAGCAAGATTTTTCCAGTAGCCTGTGAGAATTTGAGGTTATTACCTAGCACATTCAATGAAAAGATGATGGAGGTTTGTGTAGGGATCGAGCTTGTGATCAGGTTTTCTCTGAGCATATCAGACCCTCTGATCATAGATTATTCAGTAGCACTGAAGGGACACAGGACCACAAACTAGAGTAATATAACAGCTGAAAATGACCCATGCATGGCTATGTAAGCCTTTGTAAGCAGTTATTGTGTGACCATGCAAAAACACAGTCAGGCGGTGAACTCCCCCAGGAGGAGCCGTTGAAATCCGATGAAGATGAAGGTCATCTCCCAGTCAGACCTGTTCAGCTTGGCTCTCAGCGGAAACCTTAAGCTTCGTGCTGGATGAATGAAGAGGAAAAACAAGAGAGCTGCTTTTGTGCCTCTTTTTATTTAGAGCTCAGTTTAGGCCAAGAGAAAAGCAATCTTTTAATCTTTGCCTTCTTTTTTTTTTTGTTTTTATTAGAGGAGTTCATTCTTTTTTTGGGGTTGTTTTCAAGAGCATAAAAGCTGAAAAGCGGGCAGAGTTTTGGGTAATTAGAAGTCAGGTCCGCTGACAGACGCTGGCCTGAGCTGGCTGTTTGACCGACCAGAGGTCCTGGTTCGTTTCTCCTGCTGTGGAGGCGAGCTGGGGGCGTGCCAGGACATTCCGTGTGTCACTTTCTGTACAGCCAGCCCACTTCTCTCTTATTTAGTTATTTCCTTTTAAGAAAGGAAAAAAAAAAAAACAGCAAGAAGGAAGTACAATTGCTCACTGGGTCATTTTTTCATCCAGTCTGTTGTCAGAGCTAAAGGAAGAAGGTGTGAGTGTCTTTTCTTTGAACTGAGTGGAGTTTATAATTTTTAATTTTTTTTATTTTTATGAGGTTTATATATTTTATTCTTGAAAATGGACTGTGTGAAAATGCAGGAAGCAGCGGAGTACAACATGAAAAGTAGGTGTCAGCATTTTTTTCCACCTACTTTGCACAGGAGAATGGAAAATGTGACAATCTGTGGCTTTAAAAAAATCTGAAATCTGACTTTATCATTGAATTTCTTCCTATGCTTCTTCTTCTCCTCTTTCCTTTTCCCACCTCCAGTGCATCCCATGTGGCAGGGACCCCTCGCGGTACCAGGAGGAGATCGGCAGTCTCCTATTGATATCGTTGTAAGAAAAAGCGTCTTCGACTCTGAGCTGAAGCCCCTGGTGACCAGTTACGACCCACAGACCTGCCAACAAATCTGGAACAACGGTTATTCCTTTCTAGTCGAGTATGACGACACAACAGACAAATCCAGTAAGCACTTTGTGGAAATTCTGATGATGAATTTGGATACGTTTATATTTGTTATGAATCACCACATGGGAAAAAAAAAAAAGGTTTATTCCCTGCAGGTTCCTTATTGTGAACCACTAGACTGAGAGCTGTAGTTTCCCTTTAAATCTTGAGTGCATTGAAAGGAAATCTCAGCAGGGAGAATGCATGTTTTGATCTACATAAGAGGATTATCTCCTCCTCCACCACCACCCTTAAAGAGCCCTGTGTATGCAGTAAAATCCAGTAATCAATCCTAGACTCAAAGCCCCACATGTAATGGGTGACCGTCATGTGACTTTTGTGCAACACATTACACTTCCCCAAACCACAACAACTCCATCATGAAGCTCAACGTTGTATTTTGTGCTTACTCTGATTGTAAGGGAACAAAAACAAGTACATAACCATGAAATTTATTACCTATAATATAGACCAGGTACTATGACTTAGAGCTAAAGCCTTTAATTCATTTTTAGGAACAAAGACATGCTGCAGTTTATAGCAAAGGAGGAGGTTTGATGAGTTTTCTGTCTTTAATAAGCCATTTACAACAACCGTAAAAAGTTGTTATTGAATAGAGGGATTGTAGCCTCTCCCTATATTATTTCCTGGAAGTTTCTATGCCCGTGTTTTCCTTGAACAACCTGTTTAACAGACCTGTTAGTAGGAGACAAATCATAATACCTAGAAAGAAACGTGTTTCCTCTGGAGGGCCTATAGTCCATTCATTTTATTAGGACAAAGAAGCTCTTAGAGCTGACTCTGATGATGCACATGATGTTCTGTATCTTTCTGCAGCACTTAAAGGAGGCCCCCTGCAAGACAAATTCAGACTGTGTCAGTTCCACTTCCACTGGGGTGAGACCAACGCTTGGGGCTCAGAGCACACCGTGGACCGGAAGCTGTTTCCTGCAGAGGTAACACTCACACAGACACGCAGACCTGAAAATGAACATAATTCCTGCAGGATGAAGGAAGGAGCAAAATGATATGGTGATATTTTACTTTTAATCTTAGTATGCGTTTGGTATTTTTCTATTTGAAAGGGAAATTGTCAGATTTTTGAAAAAATGAAAACTTTCATGCCAGTAAAACTTAAGATAATCGATGAATGCAGAATTGTGGATGTGGCAGTTTTGTCTTGACTTTTTCAGGCCTCCAGTTTCACATTGTGGCTGCTCATAAGGTGGGGGGGGAGAGAAAACTGTATAAAGAGCATGTCCTACATGTAAAACTTAATAAAGAACAAAGAGCTCCACATTGGAAAAAAGAAGGGTTCATAAGGTGTGGTTAGACATCGGTGAGAACAGTAGAAAGGATCACCACTAAAGCCATCCTCATTAATCAGAGCAAATCTTGTATTAATGGTTGAATGCAGTCAGTCTAGTAGCGCTGGTGCTTGCTAGTACTTGACTGTTTGTCCTCATTTCTGTGGTCAGATGGGGAGGGGGGGGGGGGGGGGGGGGGTGGGGGGGGTTGTTGGGGAATGTGGTGGAGATTGTTGTCCTCAAAGGCTCTTGGCAAAACACCCCTTTCCCCTTTCGCAAAAATGC
>JBBBVU010000010.1:5755477-5766628 GCA_037177055.1 Atherinosoma microstoma
GGTCAAACAAGAGAATATTTTAAAAAAGTACGAGAGCCCTCTCACGTGCGTCCTCACTCTACATTGCAACCGGAAGTTCCCACCGAGGGAGTTTTTTTTTAAACTAATTGGTTTAGATGTTATTTAATCTTGAAGTTCTTCATAATTAGGGGCGTGTCCTGTTGATTGAAAGGTGCTGGATATCCTGCGGCAAGGAGGCAGAGGGTAGCACAACTGCAGTTTTTAGCCAGCTAACAGCGCGCCTTAGCTTTAGCCCGCCTACCTCCGTTAACTGGTTAGCACCTTGTATGGTTAGCATTTTTGTATTTTCCGGGAGTGACGAGACTTGTGAAGCTGCCAAAATGACAACGGTGGGAACCTCCCAACCAGCCTCAGTTCAGCTCTTCAGAAATCTACGGGTCACGTACATATCTTTTACAGTCATTGGGTCCATGTTAATATCACAGAACACGTGCACTTAAAATGATCATTTATGGAAAAGACAATTATCTAAATAAGTTTATTTCTGCATTTTTAACAAGCTTTGTCTTCATTTATACATAAATAACATGATAAACTGTCTTTAAAAAAAAAAATCCTGTTCATATCCAAACATTAGTGAGCACACAGAGATCTTTGAGAGGTGGATGTGTTCTCTTTCATATCAGCCTCCTCCCTGCTGCTGTTTTTCATGGGACGGTATGTTCTAAATTGAAACAGTTCGGGCTGAACACAGAAGTTTTACTCTTCTGTTTTGGCAAGCGGAGAAGAGTAAGTATTAAAATCACTGATTAAATTGTGCAGAATTATTCATCTTCCTGGCAAGCTGCTCACATTTATGAAACAAAGGAAGCTCCTATCCCATGTCTACATCCAAAATACTGATGAGCATTTATGATCCGTTGCACAGTGTCAAACAAGTTCATGTAACCCCAAATGTCAGATAATCTGTAAGGTCACACAAGTCTGACATAGCTGTGGGCTCATTGTGCAAAGTTATGCTAAAACGTCCTCTTGATTTATTTTAACTTCTGTCCCTCCCAAAATACTTTTGAACATCAAATCTGAATATCCACCAAAGACAGATGAGTTTTCTCTTTCTCCAAGGAAAACATGCCTCCACAGCTATTACACCACTAAATCCCAGCTTCACTAAAGCAGCCTTTAAAATGTTCTGCTGATATTTTGCTGTAAATGTCACGTTTGAGAAGAAACCACAGGTCATACAGTATTCAGGTCGAGTCATTATGGAGTCATCTGTCAGGTTTCATGCAGCCGCTGCAGTGATTGGATGCTGCATAAACACGATGGCCTTACTGAACGCTGCAAGCTTCTTCCTGTGCCAGAACATCAACTTGACTGCAGGTTTGATATTTATTTTAACACACCACCTTCTTACGAGAGCTCGCTCCACCATGTGCCCTGTTCAATTTTTCCCAAGTCCTTAAATTACTTTTCTTCCTGTTTTTCTTTGTTTTCACCAAATATTCGACTGTCTTGTGGCCAAAAAACATCCACATATTTCAAGAGTATCAGATCTGTCTCAAAGGCAGTTCACAGCGTTTGCCTTTTCACTGCTGCCGTAGTCTAAGCTTAGCACAAAAAGTAAAAAAAAATGTTTTTGGTCTATTATTTCTCTCCTTGAATAATAGTATTTGGTGTTGAATTAGACATGGTTGGAAAGCCTGATGAGTCGCCTTTACAACGAGGTATAACTTGTAAGGATGGTGCTTCTGTGGAATGAGCAACACAGCTAAACATGTGGGTATAGGGCCGCCCCAAAATGGGCCAAAATCCCCTGCACTGTTCTACTGTCGGTGTTTTTGGTGGATTGGATGGTTGCTCACTCTCACAGTAAGAAGGGTAAAAAACCCAACACATATCTATTTATTTTACACTGTCAGGGACCTCAGTAGTGTAGAAGATCCATACTCAGCCACATCTTGGTTCCGCCCCCTCATGCTCACCAGTCTGGTCAGATTTAGCTATGGGATGCTAGCCCGTTTCTCAACCAGGAGTTGTTGAAGGTCCACCAGTGTGGTTGTGTTGGTCGCTCGAGCACGTACAGCATGCCCAAGCTGATCCCAGAATCAACTGCAGGTCATTCCATCCTCTCCACTCCCAAATTCTGGAGGTACTTTGGGCGCTGTACGCATCTTAACACATCTGAAATGAGTGGCTCATTAACAGTTTTTTAATCTGAATCAGGTGTGTTGAAGTTGGGAAACATCTAAAACTTGCAGGGCCGTGGGTCCCGAGGACCAGGATTGAGAAAGACTGCTGTGGAGGAGAGCGATGTCATCATGGATGATGGATTAGATCTCATATTCTGGAAAGATGGGATCGTCTTTGGCTCCAGAATCAGTCATACATCTATCATCTATACCTGGCTGCACTTTAATCTCGAAACAAGAGTGAACACCAACAGGAGAATATTGCAGGGGATTTTGGCACATTTTGGGGGGCGCTGCCCACATGTTTAGCTGTGTTGCTCAACAAAAGCACTGTCCTTACACGTTATACCTCTTTGTAAAGTCGACTCATCAGGCTTTCCAACCATATATAATACAACACCAGTTGGTGATATTAAAGGAGACAAATAATGGACCAAACACACATTTTAAACCTCATTTTATGAAGATGACTAATATTTAGACACACTTTGAGTTGAAGGGCTGATCATTAAAAACCGTATCCACACTCAGATCCAGCAAGTATCAAAGTTTTTAGAGTATGAAGATAAAAAACGAGCACAGACATCGACTTAGTCGACTACTTAATAAAAGTCTGGGCTGTTTGTGGAACAAAGCATTTTTTAAGGTTTTACTTTTGTGACACTTTTCTCTGTTTTCTGCAAATAAAACAAACATGACTTTAAAAGAATTTTGCTGCTCTGCATGTTCCCAAATCTTCTTCCGCTGGGAACAAAAAGGGATCTGAATCATGAATCAAACTGGAAAATGTGGAGCCTTTTTCCTCAGAGGCTTCATTCCTTGGGAAGGCACAATTGAATTCCTCATTGTATGAATTATCTGACTTTTTCTAATAAATCTAAACCCACATTGTTCTTCCAGCAGACCCACCTGAACTGGCTCCTCTCTGAACCTGAACCAGGCCAGTTTTAAAAGTAAATACTGCTTCCATCTGACCCAGTGTCCCATCCATACCTTTGAAGCCCCCCGACACAGTGAAGGGATGTGTAGTGGCTCCCACCCAGTCACCTCCGGGTGGGTTGTTTAAACTCTTTTCCTAAGCTGTTACAACAGGTGGGTGTGTTCGCCGGCTCCACCTGATTCCAACCAAAGAGAAGGCGATTGAAGCCGACCTCTGGAGGTGTTTATATTGTGCTTGGCTGCGGGAGAGAGAAAGGCTTGATACTGTACGGAAGCTGCTGTTCTGAACTTCCCCTGATTGTGAGAACCAGGACAGAAAGACTGCAGCTTTGAACTTTGCAGTGTGTGCCTTTAACCACCCACGAGACTTTGAAGTATTTAAAGAAAAAAGTATTTATGACTGCTAATTGAAATGTGTCTAATTTTAGGACTTTGAATGTAAAAATAAAGGGTATAAGTGGGACAAATGGTCATGTTGCTGGTGTTTCTGCAGGCCTCACTGCTGTCCTGCTGGGGCAATATGTTGCTGTTGGGGGTGGTGGTGGTGGGGGGGGGGGTGATTGATCTGCAGAAATGTTGAAGTCAGTGGAAAGAGTCAAATTACCACCCATATGAATGCCAGGATGCAGATTTTCCCAAAAGAACATATTTTGATTTGATTTGCTTTATTTCCACAATTTCACATACAAAAATGTTGCTATTTTCATGTTTCATTGTGAAAAAAGGACTCCCCTCGAAGCTTCAAGCTTATAATAGGGGTCCTGAACACCACCACCCGACAGTATAGCATAAACAACAAATGGCACAGCCCACACGCCAACGCTACGTCACGATGCGACCATCCCACAAGCAACGGGAACACTGCTTATGGAATGCTTGAAGAGACTCATGAGTCCGTAAACTCAAGCATTCACTGCAAAGCAGTCGCACCACACCGCACAAACAAATGGGACGTACAGATCCTGATATTCCAGCACAGCCCGAGAAACTTATACAACAATCAATTCCCAAAACAACAACACAATATGATCTACACTTCAACATCCCAACACTGAGCCATGTACAAAGAGACAACTCCAACCCCAGAGCATCTAGGCTGCACAGCCATCAGATACATAACCCTCCAGTAGTTGATCAGGAACATTGATCAGTGGTAAGATGTGTCATTCAATTTACCTGTTAGTTGTTTTAATGCTATGGGTAACTAGAATAAATGAGTGGTAATGTAAAGGAAAAACCTGATTAATGTGGAGAAACGCTGAATCCAGATGTTTCCACACATAGATGAACTCTGATGGGCCGTAAGCAAGTTGTCTTTATTTGTAAAGCACCTTTCACACCTCTCAAAGTGCAGCTTCAAGTGTTTCACACAAAGAAAAAACTGTTTTAAAATGCAATTATACATTAAAGTCGTCATAAAACAAAAATAAAATTTAAATAAAATGAAAAAGGGCACTGCCTGTAGCACTTCAAGGCAGCAGCTGAGTGCAGTTTGACTAGCACTTAATGATGATGTCCCATCTTGTTGGAAATCTTGCTTGTGTTGTTCTCACTTTCAGTTGTAAGTCGCTTTGGAAAAAAGTGTCTGCTAAATGACTGTAGAGTAGAATAGAATAGAACAATCAAAACAAAGATTACAAGTTATTGGATAAATTGAATTTATAAATGGAGTAAAACAATATAATTACTTAAATTTTAAAAGGTTAAAGAGTAGAAAGAATAAAACTAACTGATCACAATAGACACGGGTAAACTCTGACCCAAGCCTTGGTTCACCAGAATGTGTTGCATCTACATTTTTTGGGAAAAAACGTCTCCAACCTGTCAGCAGCCTGCAGTTTATAAATGTAGTGATAACTTGTAATGTTTCATTTGATCATAATTAAACTCCTTATATTGGGGAATAAAAGTCAAAGCAAAGGAACTTTATTTGTTTTGCCACTTGAAAATCAGATTTCTTGGGTTCATCTTTGTATTTTCAAGCCTAGCCAACTTTATTTATAAAGTAGCTGTTGAACAAAGTGCTGAACATAAAATTACATTAAAAGACATAAAAGATATGTAATCAGATAAACTTAACAGAAATAAAATAATTACTAAGAGAAATAGTACAAAAAAAAATAGAATAAAAGCAACTCTCCTCGGGTGGAACGCCAATGAAAAGAGGTGGGTTTTAGGAAGGGATTAAAAATTGGACAGTGAAGACGCCTGTCTTCAGAGTTTCCTCTTGTTTTTTCTTCCAGTTTTATTGAAGTCCCTCTTGGATCAAACATTACGGGGGAATCCTGGCTAACACAGGGGTTAAAAGTACCACCAGTATGGAAGGTGAAAAGTGCCACAATGAAATACATAAATGCCGCATTCAATGATTAATTAAATGTGTCATTAATTTATTAAAATTGGAAATAAATGCATGAAAAAATATTAAACATATCTATAATTTGATTAGATTCATATTCAGAATACTTTATTTATCCCAAAGGGGCAGTTCAGTTTGCAGAGTTGCAGCAAAAGACAGGAAATGTTCAACATATTCCACATTGATCAGTCAAAGCAAAGGATAGAATTAAAATGCAATATTATTTTATATGAAAACATATATTTTTTTTCACCATTTAATTAAATATTTCATTGTATGGAGGGAAGAATGTGGCACTTGAATAATCAATTAAATGTGTCATTAATTTATTAAAATTGTTAATACATACATGAATAAACTATTAAGTGCATTACTCATTTAATTGATTAATTTAAGTATTTCATTTTATGTAAAACCTTTTATAATTCTTTCATAATTGCAATAATAATTTTATGTTTCCTGAGCTGCAGTCATCAAACTGTGTGTGTGTGTGTGTGTGCGTGCGTGCGTGCGTGCGTGTGTGTGTGCTAACTTTGAGTGTTAAGCGTGGCTTTGACTTTGACCTGAAGGTTAAGCTAGAGCAGAAATTACATTCTTCGTCTTAATCCCTCATTACAGTAAATACAGGATGTGATTTCATTCATAAGATGTTAAGTTTTCACCGTAAAGACACGGTTAACATGCCGTCATTGAAGAATGGACGAAAAGAAGGAGATGAAAGAAGGAAGATGAAGAACGTCAGCTCTCATCAGAGGCTTCATCTTCCTGCCGTTTTTCTGTTCTCTGCTTGAGAAGAATTGTTTTAGATCAACAATCCTGAAACCCCTCCAGTTCGCCGCACAGGCACAGATATAAACAGGAACAAAGATGGAGAGGCCCTTCTCCCTCTGAACTCCAAGCCAGCTGCTCTTCGTCCTCATCTTCCTCCTGGTTTACTCACCTCTGCGCTCCTCAGCTCCTCTCTGATGTGATTGTTTGGTGTTTCAGACATTCGAGACAAAAGGCGTCCATAATGGGAATCCTGTTTTCATTTGAAGGCAGTCTAAACTGGTTTGCTGTGGGTGAAATGTTACTTTGCTTCATTTTATATCCAATTCAGACGGCAACATAAGAACTTCAGTATCTTTATGAAAAAAATATTATTTCTAATCAATTATCAAACTAACAACCAACTTAAAAAGCACACCTTTTAGATTCTTTACAATAAAAAAAGTTATTGAAATCAAAGGATTTATTTGAGTTATTATAACTAAACAGTAAAAGAAACGATGTTTATCTGAGTTATTTCTTATTTGGGCCCATTTTTTTATGTTTCCCTTACCGGGGGCACAGAAATACATTTGATTGAAACGGCATCGTATAATATTCTAGTTAACGATGCATAGCAACATTAGTATCCTTTTGACCTCGTTCAAAGCTGATATTTCTTAAATCAGTGTAACTTCGTTACTTAGCAGCAGTTTTATTCTTTGGTGATTTCTACTTTTTGTTTCAGCCCATTCACGAAAACAAACAAAATTGGACAATTATAAGAGAATTTTGCTATTTAGCACCCCTTAGTGGCCAACATTGGTATAGAGTCTAACATTTAATCTCAATTAAGTCAGATTGAGAACATTTCTGTCTCTTTTGAGACATAAGCTATACTGTTTACACACTTTATATTCAAACCATGTCATGCCCTCCCTGCTTAAAAAAAACAGCAGTTTTTTTCTTTGTTTTTAAGTCATCATGGGCAAAAATGAATATCTGGACAAAACATAATCACAAAGTGGTTCTGGTGTCATCCTAGGACAATAACTTGCTTTCCATTAAGTTGGAGTTTTAAAGTTTTATTTCAAATGGTTTTTGGTCCTATTTGGATAACGCAACTTCTGATTATGATCAGGCACTAAAACTACTTTCTCAGGGTTAGAAAAGGCCGTGGCTGTGCTGAATCTATCCTGCCTCATTATGCTAATCAGCTGGACTGATGCATTCAATTATTTAAGGGGTGATAACAAAATGTAAAATAACATCTGGGACTGAAAAGTGAAGCCAAAAGTGGACTAAACCTGCAGTCTTTTTTCATGGCCAGCAGGGGGCAACTCCTGTGGCTGCAAGAACAAACAACCTGTTCACAGATTGTGAAATAGCTACATTTCTCAATGCAAAGCAGATGATGGTGAACACTTGTCACATATGACAGCCGTCTCATATTCATAGGACTTGTTTTCCTTGGTGTTTTGTGTATTTTTGCAGGGATTGGGGGGAAAAGCTGCTCTCGGTAGTGATGTTACGTCTAACACAAAAGACCCGAAGCTTGCATCAAGAAAAGGTGTCGTGTCCAAATGAAGCCCGCGTAGAGGCCGTATTGTTTTTCTGAATATCACGTAACCAAAGACAAACAAGGCCCCATTCCTCTGAAATCACGTGACTGCGTCGTTGAGTGCTGAAAATGCCGTGGGAAATACAGAAAGTGTTCTGTATGCATGATCTGAGGTGATGTTGAGAATAAATATACTGTATGTAGGCGATTGACTGACCGCATCGCCTCCTAAGGGGAGCCACCAAAAACGCGAAGGACACTGGCAGCTTGAGGCAACTTTTATGACCCCGTTTAGTGCGAGTAGTGTCCATCGTTTCACTCTAACATTTTTGTCATGGCTTATGAGCACTTACTTTTATTTGGCCGAAAATTCTTATAATAGGGTAGAAAGGAAATTAATCAACCAGCAGTTCTGTTTCATCATGCCTTGAGATTCCTGTGGTTATAAGAATGCTGTCCATTAGCACATAACATGCTAGGGGTGCATTACTAATGGGGTTTTATTTATCTTTAATCAAGAGCATAATTGTTCGATTTCAGAGCAAGATTTCTTGTTTTCACACTCAAATATCCTGTTTCTCTTTCTCTCAAAACTCTGCTCCCACACTCAAAAAGTCCCTTGCTCTCAAATATATCATCTTTCCTTTCAAAACTCTTCTTCTCATGTTTAGTGTTAAGGTTCAAATCTCTGCGCTCAAGCTCGGTCTTGAATGCGTCTGAGTGTGAGCGCAGAGATTTGAACCTTAACACTAAACTTGAGAAGAAGAGCAGAGTTTTGAAAGGAAAGATGAAATATTTGAGAACAAGACGGGACTTTTTGAGTGTGGGAGCAGAGTTTTGAGAGAGAGCAATGTGATATATGAGTGTGAAAACAAGAATCTTGCTCTGAAATCGAACAATAATGCTCTTGATTAAAGATAGGGAAATACCTCCATACATTACCATCTCACCATTTACAACCAGGGAGTCTGACACTGCTATGTTTTTGGAAAAGAGTATAAAGTGGACAAATGTACATGCTACATGATTTTTAGTGGGACTGATCAGGAAGGATTGTAAAGAAGTCAATAAGTTAACCACCGGTACTTTTCACTTAAAGGTGCAGTATGTAAGAGTAACTACCATCTAGTGGTGGAGATGGACATAGAAATGACCTCAAATGCCAAGCACAGTTGTGAATAGACGGTGGACAAAAGTCTTCCTGACATGAATATCTGCGAGTGGATGTAGTGGCCTATTTCAACATTTATGTGTATTGTCTTCTTCTATGGTCGTCTTAAGGTGAAACTTGTTACGTGTTAATTATCCCGAATGGTGCTCTAGCACCTCTCATACTAAGCTGGTACTGCAGCTTTAAAGCTCAAAAAGTTCTCAATTTACACACAGAGACTGTGTCTCAATACATAAGTCCACTGGGACATAGTGCACCCTGACCACTTGCCTCTGTAGTGCACTCTTTCATGTGTAAGTGTTGACCCAAATGTAGCACTGACGTTTGGCTGTGATGGACCAGCGTTTGACCGCGATTCTCCAGCTAGTCAAAAATATTCGGCAAATAAACGTACACGAACTATAACACTAATCATTAGTAACATATATAACCTGTTTACATCTGCTAAACCGGCTGAAAACTGCTAACATTTACTGTCTTAACTCTACTGAGTCGGTATAAGTCCCGCCCCTTCCTGTACATCCGCGATATGGCGTCGGTTTAGTGGGAGTAGTGTCCATTGTTCCACACTAGATTTTTTGCCGTTATTAAGGCAGCATCCTGGTACTTTCAGACCACAGAATTTTAGCTTAAATTTCAGTGTGAATGCACTACGCACTTAAATATAGTGTTTGAAAGGGCACAAGTGCGCTGATTGAGACACACCCAGAGTTGTTTGTTCCTGCAGATAGTGATACATCTGAAGGAAATATGGCAACTGCATGTGGAGCCACGGCAAGTAGATATAAATGGCTTGTTCTGAGAGAATATAAACAGTTCTTTTAGTAAAGTGGTTAGATACCAATAGAAACAGTTTTTAATGATATATTTTTTCCTCTCATTGTTATTGACCTTTGATTTTGTTCCATGCTGCAGTTTTAATTAGTTCCCTCATAAAGACTTTTCTTAATGAGTTTATGGGCTCAATTCTTAGTTTCACGTGTTTAAAAAGAGAGTCATGATCACTTTGTCATTGGAGCAACTATTTATTCTTTTCTTTTATTTGACATAGTTCTGAGTCTTTAAAGGTTGTCTGTGCAGCTTTAAACCAACTGTAAGGCTTGTTCAGCTGCCATCAGCAGGAATTATGGACAGAACCAGTCTTTATCAGTGGATTATACTGGGAGTACATGACGGACAGTTTCACTGCTCAGCCCACATTCAGATTCCCAGGGAAAGAAGCAGGTCACAGCCACTGGGACAGGACCTCTCCCACAACAAAACCACAGTAGTCTGTCTTTGTTTACGCTCCCTCTCACATCCACAACTTTATGTTCCTGACAAAAAATCCTTTCACTCCTTTGAAGTGGGCGGTCAGAGGACAAGCTGGAATTACTGTACAAATCTATTTTCATTGTTTGTAATGTTCATACAAGAGCAAATGATCTTACTCTAGTACCATGTGAGGAATTTCAATATGAATGATTAACTATAGTATTCGTTATGCAAAATGCACCATTGCATCAAACTTACTTCGTAGTTGACAGAACTAGAACGCAATGATCTTATAAACCAGTATTTTATTTGTATTATAACAATGAAAACAAATATCAAAACATTGAAGTTTAAGTTTGATGGCAACATGTAAGAAAAAAGATTTGAAGGGGCAACAAAAGGCTGGAAAAATAAGGGATGCTCCGTAAGAAACAGCAGGTGAAATGTGTCTCAACCAGACGGGTTGATTGGCAGCAGGTGAACAACATGGCTGGGTCTGAAAAGAGCACCTTGCAGAGGCAGAGTCTCTCAGGGTGCATTCACACTGGCGCTGTTTGGTCCGCTTTAAACAAACCCTGGTCAGCTTCAATCAGAGATGGGGACTCGCGTCGCACTTAGATAGCGTTTCCAGTGACTTGAGACTCAACTCGCGATTTGAGACTTGTGAACAATCTTATTTTTTTCGTGATCTTCACTCTGTCTGAGCTGCTGTCTGTGTTGTGTAGTTCCCCAGACATAACACAAACGAAATATCACATAAACTCTGACGCATCCGCAAGCAGTGCACGTGCAATCAATCAAAACGCGTCTTTTACTGTAGGACAGTTGTTACTTTTGGGTATTAAAAACTTAATAAAGAGGAACCAATATAAGAGCAGCAAACCGTAACGTCTGTGGTATAAAGATCCAGGACAATGGATCCACCACATCAACCTTAAAACACACCTGGAGAGGTGAGACACTGGAA
>JBBBVU010000010.1:5792583-5807322 GCA_037177055.1 Atherinosoma microstoma
GATCATGTGACCTGCAGCGCTTTGCTTTACGCTCCCCCTCTATAAACACAGAGGGCTCTGCTTTGTGCTACTTTTTCTTCCTCTTCATCTAAAGTCTTTCATGGCTGAACTAAGTAAGAAGTTGAAAACGGTGTCTGAAGGAGGCCAGAAAGCGAAAGCGTGAAAGGAATCACTCCAGAGGTGCTTGTACAAACGTACCAAAACATGATGAACTCTTTCACATCTTCCAGCAGCGTTTAATCAAAACAACGTCAGCAAGTCCTGATGAGCTGTAGAACGTTGCCGTACACGTCTGTGTCTAAATGCGGCTAGTTGAAGCTAATCGGCTACAGACCAAAGCTAACGTGACTCCCATAATGTCCCATAAGCTACGAGCTAATGCTGACGTTTTCATACAACCGGGAGATAAAATGGATACATATATAACTAGAAGCACTCAGTCACATCCCTCCACCAGAGCTCCATCCTTCAAAGGTGAAGAATCCTTTGAAAAATACCTGAATCCAAATTATTTCACTATCAGGTGGTCAAAGTGGTCTGCAAACACCAAAACAGGGATGGAAACTGTTTAATTTTGCGACAGTGTCATGTGTCCTGTGGGAAGTTACAGGTTCAGCTCCCCCTAGTGGCCAAAAATTACACGGTATCCCTTTAAAATTTAATTTTTAAATTGTTAGCAGCTTAGAATCGACATTCAAGCTATATTAGCTTTATGCTAAATTCAAAGTGTTTTAATGGCATTTAAACAAACTTGAAATGTTTGAAACATTTTGCTTAACAACTGAAAAAATTATACTGAAATATACTGACATGATCCTTTAAACAAGGCATTGAACCAGACAATCAACTTTTTTTTATCTTTCAGCCCAGTCTATCTCAGACCTGTGTCATCAATGACAAAGTTCGGGTCACCTTTTGGTCGTCTCAGTCCTTCGTAACTTCTGCAGTTCTTCCACACAAGGAGACGAAGCTGAAAAGTTCTCCCTCCTGCCTCTAGAGTATTTTTAGGATATAATGTTGTGCAAACAGCAAGTATTATGCTAATTACACACCGTACATGTTCCACATCTCGGGTATGCTGCTAAACCCGCCTGCACAGCAAGACACTGCAAGATTTTTCTGGTCTAAATCCAGTTTTTCCCCTTTTTTTCCAGGTGGTACAGATGAACTTCTCCCAGAGAATTCTTTCAAGGGATCTAAGTATGAGTTTGGTAGCATCGGCCTGGCGCTGTACAGCGGTCTGTTTGCCTACGGCGGCTGGTGAGTCAGCATATCAACTGGAATCATCGAGTCATCACTTTCTGAGATGGAATTAGTAATTTAGTCAATTATAGTTTTTATTGCCTTAAAAAATCAAATATCTAGTTTATCTACAATTGTTTCTTCTTTGTTATTCATAAACTTTGGATTGTTTTGTAATGTCATTATGACTAATTGTTGTGTCATCCCCTTCCAGGAATTACTTGAATTTTGTCACAGAGGAGATGATCGAGCCTTTCAAGTGAGCTACCGTGTTTTGTGTTTGCATGGGAGGGATTGAAGTCGTGCACCGTGTGACTGTTTGTGTGTCGTCTTCAGAAACCTTCCCCGAGCCATCATCATCTCTCTGCCCATCGTAACGATCGTGTACGTTCTCACCAACCTGGCGTATTTCACCACGCTCTCCCCTGACCAGATGCTCGGCTCGGAGGCTGTCGCCGTGGTGAGTGCACACGCCTCCAAATAAGCTGTTAAGTTAATGACGTTTCTATCAGGCTAAATATCAGGAGTAGAATAAATTTGACTTTGGGTGTATTCGCACTGGTGCTCTTTGGTCCGCTATAGACAAACCCTGGTCCACTTCCACGGATAGCCCGGTTCGTTCGGAGTCATGTGAACACTCATTCGCACTCTGAAGCGGACCAAAGTAGCGAACTCTGCGATTCACTTGCAGGGGGAAAGTAAACGGACCGTCCAGTAAACCAAAGAGAGGAAGAACGTATGGTAGCACAACATGCTGGATAACTTGACAGACTTGTGAAAAGTTAAAAGTTAAAACAGAAACCTCCAAACTGCATCAACTTGGTTTGGCTCAGTTTTTTACTTGCGGTGAATGACCTGTTTACCGTCCTGGCCAATCAATGAACTGGATTTTCTTCTTCATCCTGCTTTTTTTCCTCTTGATCAGTGGATGTTATGGGGAATATCTCCCCCTAGAGAGCGGTTGTTGTAACTGCGTGATGTTGTTCAGGCGGTTGTGTGAAAGAAAACCAAACCAAGGGAAAAATTCCCCCTGGACCAAAGTCTTACACGGGTCAAATTTTACCAACCCGCACCCGCCCAAACCAGTTCAGATGACTATCAAAAATATGTTGCGGGTGACCCAGGACTCTGCCCCGGACTATCCCGGTGTGACTTAGGTAGATTCACATCATAATCCAATTTGATTACGGTTCAGATGGTTACGATGCGATTTATAAACGGTTATTGATGCATCTTTTTTCCTTCTGTCACTACTTCACTACTATTACTTTCCAAGTGGAAACGTGTAAAATGGTTTCTCATATTCATCATGACTAACAAAGAAGAAGAAAACTGGCTCATCTATTGGTTAATGCAGGACAGCTTCTGTTTCCTCCACATCAGAGAAAAACCTGGAGCAGCATCAGAGCCTAGCAGTCTCAGGTCGATCATATTTCCATCACAACTTTAACTGCGTTCTTTTTCCTGACCCTGAGACATTTCTCCCAGCCAGAGCCGCCTATTGTCCTACATGCATGTATGTTTTGGTTGTGTTTAACCACAAAGCCCTTTCTGCTGTAGTCCGCTTCCTGTATTTGGTTCACTTCAGGCTACGTTTGTAGGTGGACCAGAGTCCGCTTCTTTGATCGGAATCAGACTTTGTTAGTTCATCCACACCTCCCCTAACGAACTGGACTTTCTGGGTAAACGGAGCCACCCACAGAAGCTGCACTACTCTAGATTTTAGCAGACTTTGGTGCCCTTAATTCATCAACCATCTTGCATCCTGTCTCTTCTCTGAGCTTGCTCCAGCCACTAAAAGTCAATCCCATGTTTACTCAGCTCAATTGTTCCAAAGGGATATCCATATTTATCGTGAAAGTGTTTTTATTTTGTTGTTGTTGTTGTTAAGCCTAAAACTTTTTTTGCGCTGTGTGTCATCTTCATTTATTCTTCCCCATTATACCATGGTCTGGGCGAATACTCGATTCTGATTGGCTGCAGGGTGTCCGTTAAAAAGTGTTATAGGACACCTGTAAAAAAAGTTCCGGTCAAATAGCCTGATTGTTCTAAATCATTGCACTGGCTCAAACACTAGTTGGTAACCTTGGCAACAGAAAGTCAGCACAAACAGCGACGTCACTTTTTGATCCTTCAGTGTCGGCTCTTATTAAATGTGTAGCAAAATTCACCAGCGTTGGATTGTTCACCCACTAATAGGGAACATGAACTGGGTTTAGACCGTCATGAGATTATTTCACCGTTTATTTATCACAACGGCGAGACAGAAGACAAAACATGATTGATTTTATAGTTTCTCACTGAGGTGGCCCCTAACGACGGATCATTCAGCATCCATCTGGCATCCTGTCTCTTCTCTGAGCTCTTTCCAGTCAGTAAAAGTTAGTCTTCCTCTCGTCTTACCTTTTGCTCTTTCACATTCACTCTCTCTTTATTCCTCGCTTCCTCCAGTGATGTCCTCCAGTGATTCACTGCTGAATCAGCCAGTGTGTTGATATCCAGTTGTTGGCGTGTGATGCGGTGCTGAGAAGAAAAAAAAAAGGCAACGATGACTCCAGGACTGTACATAATAAATGTCAATGTGGCATCAAAGAAAGTCAGAAGCATTTTTTTCCACTTTTCTTCAAGCCGAGCTTCCTGCAGTCGTAGTCATGCGTCAGCTTTTCCATTATGAAGATTCCTTCTATAATCTGCATCCATTGATCCGGTGCAGGAGAATCCTGTTTTCCCCATTTTTTTGTGATAGCTTTTTTTTTTTTTTACCAGCTATTAGTAATACTTTGACCAAGAATCTGTGTTTTCATTGTACATTTCCTTCACATAGGCTTAAATCAGAATATTTACTGATCACGCATGTGTGTTTTGCAGGACTTTGGAAACCACCATCTGGGCCCCATGGCGTGGATCATCCCCGTGTTCGTGGGCCTTTCCTGTTTTGGATCAGTTAATGGCTCTTTGTTCACATCATCCAGGTAACACACACACAAACACACACACACACACTTCATGAGCTTTAGGGAAAGAAGAACCAAAGAAAACTTGCTGAAGCTTTTCATACAGACAGTATTCAGGTTCGCATGTGTCTTCTCTTCTCAGGTTGTTCTTCGTGGGTTCCCGTGAGGGTCACCTGCCCAGCCTGCTGTCGATGATCCACCCAACGCTGCTGACGCCGCTCCCCTCGCTTATATTCACTGTGTGTAATCTCCTTTATTTGTTAAGTGTTATTGAATCAAGCCTTAACCCTTAAAACTCCATTAGCCCAGCGGTGCCTCTGAGGACTGTCACTAATCAACAGTTTCTCAGGAACAAAAGTGTTTAACTCTGTGAGCTAAATTGTGATGGATAGTTTACCCTTACGGTGATCTATGGAAGTTTTCCAGCCATTTATATCCCATCCAGGAAGTTTACAATTCAGCCACAAAATGTAGTTTATTCAGAGACTCTATGGTAAATCCACAATGAGTGATCCATGATAACAACATTATTTATCACATTTCATAATAATAAATGATGGCTATCACTACTGTGTTGCTAATAGACCCTTTTATTTTGACCCAGAAATGTTGATGAAGCCACTTTCTGTCAAACTTTCCACCAATCAGAGAGCTTAAATTGACAGTAATGTCCTATCAGGAGCAGCCAAAGATCAACAAGTGAGCAGAACGTTCTCTCTGTGTCTGAAAAGAACAAAAATAATGGTCCTCTATGGCTGGAATGAAGCCAAGAAGATATTTTTAATGCACACTGGTGCCAAAAGTTAGCTGAGTTCGTTTTATGAGGTTAGACGAATAGTAGCATAAATAACTGTAAATAGCAAAAACTATTAGTCATAATTCATGTTAAGTTGTTCTGGTTGGCCTTTATGGTGCTATATCTACATATATATCCATACATACATTCATTTTACATCATTTTAGCCTCATAATCTGACAACTGAGGTTGTCCTGAAAAAACTGTGTCAGTACGTTGTCTGTGTTTTAAAAGAGTTGAGCTTCTACGTTTTTACATTAAAAATAAACCGAGCAGACCAAAACTCTATAAAGATGGCTCCGGAGTTTTAAGGGTTAAAAGTAATCCTGAACCTGACATGTTTCAGAGTGTTCTGTTCCCCAGTCTTCACCCTCACCCCCCCTCCCTGCTCTTCTCTGTCCAGTGCTTGATGACGCTGCTCTACGCCTTCTCCAACGACATCTTCTCCGTCATAAACTTCTTCAGCTTCTTCAACTGGCTCTGCATCGCCATGGCAATCGTCGGAATGATGTGGCTCCGTTATAAGAAGCCCGATCTAGAAAGACCGATCAAAGTGAGTCTACCTTGTTGGAGTTAACTAGCGGGACGGGCACGAGGCCGATACGACCCGACAAAGGTCCATTCAGTCCCGCTCGGTCGGAAAAGGGACTGATTGCAGATTAAAGAACAGAAGCCAAGCTGGATGCTCGTCAGCTGGTGTCCTCGCCCGCTGGGTAGCTTTGTGTGTGTGTGTGTTACTCATGTTGTGAGGACTATTTTAGAGAATGTGCTTCCCATTTTCCAGTAAAAAAAGCCCATTTTCATTCTCTTATAGATCCATTATGAGGCTGAAAGCTTTGCTTAAAGTTTGGGATGCTGTATTGTAATTCCTAAAAGATGATTTAAAGTCAGCTTCAAGTCCTCTGAAGTAATAGAAACACAAATGTTAGCGCGTGCACCGTGCCTCCTGACTGGACCGGTTGCAGCAGGACTCCCCGAAGCACAGAAGACCATTGTGTTGTTTGGCGTGCATGTGAGTGTGCGAGTTTAAAAGTGTGTCCGTCGCTGGAGCCCGTCGGCCGCTTGGACTCCACTGCTGGCACAGCGTCGGGCTGTCGGTGAATCCAAGAGGCTGATGGATGCGTTGGTGTGTATGTGTGAGTGTGTGAGCGCTGGGACAGTAGTGACACTGTCTCTGCTGACCTTCATCTCTTTCCTCTTCCTCTCCCACCCTATTTCTTCCTCTTTTCTGTGACTGTCACATTCCTGCTGCTCAACAGACCCGCAGCAGACAGAGTCCCCGAGACTCCGAGCATCAGTACGAGCTGATTGACGACGTCCTCGGTTTATGTTCAGCCGATCCGCGGATGCCTGAAGGTTGTTTACTGTATGTGGCTGGTGACGCCTCCCTCAGAAAACAAAGGGAGGTCATCTCCTGCGCTAAAAGCCTCCATTCCTCTGCCAGGACTTTGTCCCAGAAAACAAGCCGACCACATCCTGTCCAGCTGCAGTCCAGCCGGCGGCGGCGGAGGCTGAGATGCCGACAGCAGCAAACACCTTTTAATCATGTTTTTAGCTTCTTAAAGTCCGGCTGTCCTCGCTCCAACTTGTCACTGACGGTGAATGAATGAGGCCTGACTCAGAGGTGTTAGACCCGTTTGTGTTCAAACTGGGTCGCTCGCTTCTGTGTGCACATGTTGAAACATGCTGCTCCCACAGACTCCATATTACATAATGGATGGAGCCACCGGGGCGTCATCCCCTGGCTCGCAGACTGACGCTTCTTGGGTTTTTTTGCTGTCAGAAGAGATGGGAAAGTGATGCATTTCAGCAAGATGAATGGTTGTAAACGTGTTTTTATTCATTCAGACATTGTGTCCAGGGGAAGTTGGTTGCTTTTGAAGCCACCTGTAGAATTAAAACAGGAGCTTAACAATAAAAATAACAGACTAAACATGAGAGGATGTAGTTCTGCAGTTGCTTCCATATCTGAGGGCGTTTGTCCCTCATTACTCTGCTAAATTGCTGGTGCCTCCCGTTGCTATATTGTCAACAATATCTCAGGAACAGTAGTGTGTAACTCTATGGGCTGAATTGTGATGGATAGCTTACCCTTTAGGTGATCTACAGAAGTTTTCCAGGCATTTATATCCAGTCCAGGAGATTTACAATCCAGCCACGCTGTCGTGTTTACTCATAGACTAGAAAAGAAGAAAAATAATGGTCCTCTATGGTTAGAATAAAGCAAAGAGGATGTTTTTGAAGCACAATGGCACCAAAAACCAGGTGAGCTGGAGTTTGTTTTGTGAGGATAGTGGGTAAATGTGGAAATACTGGAGAAAAATGCATTTCCTCCAGTATTTCCACATATTGCACCGGCTATATATCGGCTATAATTACAGTTCTCTCAACTACATTTAATGTGTTTAGTTGTAAAAACAAAAAGATAAAACACAGACATACCCTTAACATGAAGATTTCAGTTTGTTGCCGGTCCAACTAATAAAAAAGCAAATATTTTAATGAAAGTATTTTTGTTAATCAGCATGTGGCCAACAAGACGTCCTTTGTGTCGGTCTTCTCATCCGTCTCATCAGACTGGAGGGATGGAGCCTATTTCCTGAGATCTTTCCAAGTTATTCCTGTGATAAAAAGAAGTTGTGGAGCTCTTCCCTGAGTCTAACACTCCCGATTAAACTTGATCTCCTCTCTACAGGTGAACATCCTCCTGCCGATCAGTTTCGTGCTGGCCTGCCTCTTCCTCATCATCGTGTCTATCTGGAAGACTCCGAAGGAGTGCGCCATCGGCTTCGGCATCATCGCCACCGGAGTACCCGTCTACCTGATCGGCGTGTGGTGGCAGAACAAACCCAAGTGGCTGCTGAATGGAATCTGTGAGTGCAACATACATCGTTTTCATAGATGGAAAGTTTCTGAGCTGTAGATTATGTTATTTTATTTTATTTCTAATTTAATTTAATTTAGTTTTACTTACTTTTATTTAAGTTTAATTTAATTCTGTTTTATTTTATTCTATTTTTTATCATTTATTTATTTATCTTTTTTCTTTTACAGTATTTTCTTCTTCTATGGTGTTTATGGCCACAAGAAATGTGCCTTGACACAATCAACTCTTGACACACCCATGAATAAATAGATTCCTTATAGATAAATAACATATATGTACAGTATGTGCTGTGTATGGATGGTTTCATTTTGAAAATATTTGGTTAATTATATGTTTATTTATTTTCATGGATATACATATATATAAATATATATATATATATATATATAGATATTTTTATTTTTTTTATTTTGCTAATATCACATTTAGTAATCTTGATGCTGCATTTGAATTCAGTATATAAGAACAAGTTTAGCATAATAAAATATAACCTCCCTGAAATAAATTAAATGGGACTTTTTATTTAATATTATTTTCACATGATTTGTCTTTATGACAGGCTGCTAGTCACAAAGAGCCTAAAGATCCAATAGTTTTCTAAGTTGTCTTTTATGTGTTGACACATTCATCCCTTGAGTTATAGGAGCTTTTTTCATTCTTGAATGGTTCACTGGTCGAAGCTGAGTCGCTTAACAATCGAAAAACGATCTGAAATTAATTAAAGTTGATGACTTCTTCTAAGTTTTACAAACATTTTGTGCAGAAAACCATTTGACTGGTCTGTCTCATGTGTTTGATGCAGTTTCCACCACAGCCATGTGCCAGAAGGTGATGGAGGTTGTGCCGCAGTCCTAGAAGCCTCACATCGCACTTTCCTCAGCCAGCGGCCAATCAGATTCCACCGACAGTGACTTCTGGGCTCTGACATCACGACTGATGATGCTTGACCTCTGTTGACCCCTCTCACCCCCCCCTCCACACACACACACACACCCTGTCTGCAGGTTGCTGATAAGGACTTGACCAACAACAACTTTTCTCATGTCACTGACGTGTTTGGGTTTCTCATTTCGAGCATTTGAAGGCACCGTCGTTCGTTGTTCGTAGTCTGTTTATGAATCCTTGCTGTTGTTTTTACAGCCTGTTTGTTTTTTCTGTTTTCATGTGAATGATCAGTGTTTTCTCTCAAGAAGCTGGAGTAAGGCGGGACTCGGATATTTGCGAGGATTCGCGTTCAGTTTTTTACGTCGCCGCTCGTTGCCGTGGCGCGCCGGTCACTGTGACGTCATCCCGCTCGCGGTTGTGAGACGGATGGAGACGAAATGAAGGCTACGTGTGTATTCGATGTGTTCCATCGCAGACTAACCTGTCGCTGTATTTCTCATTCCTCTTAGATTTCAGTTTTTTTACATTTATCTGGCCAACGTGCTCGTTCAGAGCCCGTGTTTCTGCGAACATGCGTGGATGTGTAATGACTCTGCATCACTTTCAGACGGTCATGATGTCAGCTGAACCGACACCGAGTGGAGGAAAAGTATTTTAGCTGTTACTGAAAAGTGGGTCGGAATGTGCTACTTGTCTACCGTTCATTACTTTTGGGTCAGCGATCACATTTTCACTGTGATAATCAATAAGTCAGCTTTCTGAGCCCCGGCCCGCAGAGTTGTACCTCCACCACACCGAGAGACAGTGTTTCAGATCACCATGGAGACGTTGGAGCATCGCAGCAGAGACAAACCCGACGATCTTTCATGTTTAGGGCAGTGGAAGTGTGCGTTATATGTGTGTGTGTGTGTGTGGCTCTGGGTTGTAAACAGACTTTTTTTGTAATTTCGTCTTATTTTTGCTGCGTTTTGTCGTGTTTTTTAGGATCCTTTGTGTAGGTGGAGGTGGGAGAAAAGTCTCAGAGCATTGCACATTCTCTCTTCCCATTTCCCATTTGTACATCCTTGATTCCTTTCCTTTCCTTTTCACCTGGGAAGAAAGCGAGGAAACGGAGAGATGAGTCGGGGAATTTTGTTTATCGTTCAGAGACGTCACTTTAAAAGATGCTAATTAAATATGACAGCCTTCTGCTGTGTTTCATGACGTCAGATAAGCGTTAAAGATGCTTACGACAGTGCTTATATTAACTTATACACCTTAGCAGCTCCTCCTGCAGCCTTTCGGGCACTCAGACATCCAGGAGACGAGGATGAGGAGGCACAAATCAGAGAAATAAGAAGAGCTTTGTGGGGAGAAATGTGTGAAAAGACTTTCCGTTTTTGTTTCTGTCTTTTAGAGGAGAAAGTGGTTGAAGTAAGAAGGACGACAGAATGAACTGCTAGTTTTTATTCCTCTTCCTCATTTTTTTATTTCTTTTGTCTTCACTTCATACACTAAAGACAGAAAAAATGTTTAGTTCCGTTTCATTAACATCGACGACCCTCCTGGTAATGGACCAAAAGTACACGTTGTGTCGCCATGGAAACAAGCAGGATGGGCTAATGTGTATGTTTTTTAGAGGTAGAACCTTTCTAACACTCCAGCTGATGGGAAAACTAACCCGAATAAGACTGTAGAAAGTTTATTTATTTATTTTTAGAAGGCCTTTATGTTTATTGTCATTAGTTTCTTTCATTTGTTTACAGGGTTTTTTGTTGTTGTTGTTTTTGTTTTTTGCTTTACAATAAATTTTATGGGTTTTTTTCCACACTTGTGTTCTTTTGTGTTTGGTTTCATCTCCTGTTCCTTTTGAGTTCTTATTATTTATATAATATGAAATTCAGACCAAAAAAAAAAATCCCATTCAGTTAATTTACTGCCCAGTTTAGTGTCTTTCATCTCATTGTTTTTGTTGTTTTTTGTCGGTTTGTAACGTTACTAATCTGCTTTGCGCTCATCGTTGGCATCAAACAGAGAGACAACGATAGCTAAACCAAAACATAGAGGACATGTGATAGCAGGAAATTCAATGTTTTCTGAATGCTAATGTAGCTTTGGATCAGCTGGAAGAATAAGTAGTTTATAAGTTGCCCCCTTGTGGTCAGAATGCATAATTGAGCAATTTTGAGAGAATATGAAAAAAGTCCAATAAGGAGAATGATATCACTAAATATTAGACATGTTAACATAAAAACTGAATGTAGATCAGGGATCTTGTTGTGCCAGTGACCTGGCTCCAGGTTTCCAAGGTGTACCTGCTCCAACACACTTGACTCAAACTAAATGGATCCAACAACCTATGAAGTTCTGCACAATGAAAACCTGCAGGACACTGGCCCAAGAGGTCCGGATTTGGTGATCTATATGCAACTTACTGGTAATTATTAGTTAATAATTAGCTCATTTACTCTGCAGCTTCTGCATGATTCATTAGACCAGGGAGTTGTAACAACTAAAAGCTTGTTCTATTTAATTAGAAAAACAAACTACATTAGATAGTAACAATATCTTGTAATAAAACTGGAGCAACACTGACTGTTTGCTTTTAGAGACCTGGCACAGGTCTTATCCTGGTTATCAGAAACCTGGAGTATTTCAGTAGAAACCAGGGCACCGTGGCAGGTTGAACACCTGATCCAGTATCATGAACACCTTCTGCTGGTAAAGATCAAATTATCTGAGATAAAAAGAAAATTGTCCTGGACCAGTGACCTGGATATGCACAGAGATAAAAGTCACCTGGTTTCCTCTGTTTGATGTAAACTACATATCTGAGATTTAATCAAAACCTGGATGAGTCTTAGATATTAATGTCGAACACAGTAATCACGATTCAGTTCAGTATTTTCAAATATGTTACAGCAAAATTCATTCCAAGGCACATTGGAGTAAACAAGTTTAACACATTTCCAGTTCAACCCAGTTTAATGCTTTCAATCCAATTCAATGACATTTTATTAGGATTTTAATCCATTTGTAATAATTCCTTTTATCCCAGTTTAATTACATTTATTATCATGCATTACAAATTGATTTCATGAGCCAATTTTAATACAATTCTCTGTAATTCAGAAAAATCCAATTCATTACAATCCAGTTAATTCTAATCCATTTAATTCCAGTTCAGTGTCATCAAATTGAATCCAGCCAGTTCATTGTAATTTAATTCTCTAAACTTGAAATCAGTCCAATTCATTCTAATCCAAATCAAGCCTATAATCCCATTAAATCCAATTCATTATATACGATGCAATCTAATTTTGTAATCCAGTTCAATTCATCTCAGTCCAATACTATCAAATTCGTACTTCAACTCAATCCAATTAATTTCTGTTTCCTTTGATCTAAATTTGTAATAAACTCTTTTTATTTAAGTCCATTTCATGTTTGTAATCCAATTCAATCCAGTTCATTACAGTCAACTTTGATCCAATTATCCAATTCTGTAATCTAACTTAATTATATTCAGTTTTAGTAATCCAGTTCAATCTCTTCCAATCCAATTTGTTCCAATTTTCCAATTGAACTCTATTGATTTCAGTACAATTCAGGTTTGTAATCCAAGTCAAGCCAGTTAACTTCAGTGAAATAAGATTCAATTTTGTAATTTAACCGATTTCATTTCATTCATCCATTCGGCTTTGTCATCCAATTCTAACCAGTTTATTTAATACAGTTTGTTCCAATCTTTTAATGCAATTCAATTAGTTTCAGTCCAATTCCAGTCAATTTGAATCTCAATAGATCCAATTCTGCTGGCGTAGAAACACTCGTGATGTCTTTTATATAACAGCCAACATTAATCTGTGACAAAGGAACATGTTTGTGTTTTTGACATTATTGTTTCTAACCCAGTTTAACATTTAAGACTTCCTTTAAGTAAAAACACTTAACCCCAAAAACTGTTTGAAAACCTCCTTTATACTAAATGTTTGTGAAAAACTAACACTCAGCCTCTGAGGCAGAAAGAAACAATACAAAAAAGGCATCTGACAGTTTTGTGAATTATTGCCTTATCTCTGGTATCTAACCTAAACAAACACTAAACTAATAGAAAATGTGTCTTGACGTGTGAATCTCACATATTTGCTGCTGCCAAGTCTTTCCAGGTTAGCAATGTTTAGTTTTGCCTTATTTACCATCTCCATGGTTTCCATGATATCATGTGATGTGAACTGGTCTCATCTTCAGCCTTCCTCACAACGTCCTGCTCATCAGACTTCAGTAATGTTTTACATTTTCACTGAACAAACACATCCTTTTTCTCCACATTTTTATACAGTATGCAGAAAGTGTTATTAAACTCAGTTTCTGCCTTCATCCTTTATTGTGCTGCAGTGCAAAGATTCAAGACGAACCTCCAAACAGACATGTAACATGACTCAAAAGCACATTTTTCTACATCCTCTGGGGAGCATAACAGTTTGGAAGCTCTATCCAGCTAACAGATGTTGAGATATGCTACAAACACGGCAAAAAACATCACAAACTACTGATTTTTCTAAGACAAATTAACTAGTTCTATGGCTAAGACCATCAGTCTGTTGGTGCCTATAAATACTGAACATAGTTGTTTTTCTTTGCAGCATTTAACCTGCTGTCTTTGTACTTGTGTTAAACTGCCTTTCGTTCAGTCTTTGTCCCAATGAAGGACATGTTCCAAATCTTTAAGAGGGATGTTGAAGGACAAGAAGCAAAGGCTCAGACTGTCAGACTTGCTCCTCATGCTGCGTGTTGTCGATGTGCAAAGTGCTTTTTCTTGCCTTACTCTGCCTTCACATGCTCTAGTTTCTCCACATGGATAAGTACTGATGAACAGGTACTACGGTATCCTCAGAATATGTTTGAGTAGTCAGAAAGTCCTACATCCCACTCATTCCCGATGTGAGTTACAGTTAAATCGATGTTATCTGTAGTCACTGTTGCTCAGCTGCTAATTTGTGCCTCTACAGAGGAGATCTATGACCTCAATGGCGCCTTGTGTGAGTAAAACATGAACAAAAGCTGTGAGTCCAAGTTACATCAGTTTGTTGTGTGGAAGAGCATGAAAGCAACTAAATGTGCCCAATGTGCTGCTTTTTGCCTTCTTTCTCTCTCTCTTCCTGATATTTGTATAATTTTGTATTTCTTGTTTTTATTCGGGAGAATAAATGAAAAACAAACAACGATGATGTTTCACTTTATTTTTAAGGAAATCATATCAGGCGTAATGAACGATCATGTGAAAGTGCACTTGCATTAAACTGTTTTGTCAGATTAACAACAGAAAGTTCATAAAACAGGCTTAATCCCGTCAAGTATACAAAGCTTTCAATGCACCGAGGGGTGGAAGTCGACCGAATCAAGGCCAGTTTACAGTCTCGTGCTAAAGCTTAAGAATGAGGTCGGGTAAGGTGAACCTGTAAGAATCCATATAAGTTGTAAACAAAGCCTCAGTTATTTTGTAGGAAAGGTTGAGTAGCTGCAATGACAAGGACAGTATGTGTTTTTTATCAGGGGACTCTGGAAATGTTGGGTCTTTGAAGCTGATCTACTACAACAAATGAAAAGAAGTTAATACATCCTTTTGCAAAATTATTTTTCCCACCAACACAGAAATTGGATTGTTTATAACTTGACAAATACGTAGTTCTACTTTTGGACAATCAAACCTGAAAACTTTGGAACGTCCATTAAAAGTATAATCTCTAAAGAATAAAAACCAAAGTGAAAACGCCTGGAACTGCTGACAGATAAAAACATCAATCTGACCCTTGATGTTAAAGGTAGGGTGGGAGATCCTGGAAAAACAGTTCCAGGAAGATTTGCTACTAAATTGCTTAAAATCCCCGATTGCAGCCAATTAATTAAATGCTCGAACAAAAATAAAATATTTTAATCACCTGTGGAACATACAGGACTGAAAAAACACCGTTCTAAAAGATTGGACGGTGATA
>JBBBVU010000010.1:5835863-5849552 GCA_037177055.1 Atherinosoma microstoma
GTAAGTAATGATTAAATTGTATGATCGGAGCTGCTACAATTTGCTGCCAGCAAGCGGCGCATTCTAGAGTGGAATGGAGAAGATAATCCATGCACCCCTAATATATATATATATATATTAGGGGTGCAACAATACATGTATTTGTATTGAATCGTTCCATACAGATGCGTACCGAACTGTGAGCGCTGTATCGAACAATACATACTCAGTGGATCTGTGTTCGACTACTCTGCCTGGGCTGCATCATCGAGTGCAGATCCAAGAGATTTATTTATTTATTCATAATTTCTGCAACATTTCATTAAAAACTGTAATTTTGAGTTTAAACAAATATTTTTAATTCATTTCAATAGAATTAAAGTTAAAAGGCATTAAATTTATATGTATTGAAAAAATATTGAAACATGACACCATAAATTTTATGCATCGATCCCTGAGCTAGTGCATCAGAAATATCTCAATACCCCCCCGTCACAAAAAAAGAAAAGAAAAAGAAAACTTTAAATGACTGTATGAGATTAGTTCAGAAAATAAGAATAATAAACTAAATATTTAGATTTATTTAGATACTTCCAGGTCCAGTAAATTGCTAATATTACTGAAGCAGCAACAGTTATAACCTGTTTTTCTGATAAACAGACCCAGTGAAACCACAACATTTACAATGGGTTTAATGTTTCATTGGTCCCAGTTTAACGTTATCTGGGCCGGTCATAAATAAGTCCAGTAGGTTATGGAAACTTCTGACTGATTTGTTAACGCTATTTCAGTACAAAGGTAGGAACAAGCTAACATTTACTGCTGCAGCACAAAGCTTGTTGCTAACGTAGATGCTAAAACTAAGCTTTCATATTACAGTGACTAACCTCAGGTGTATTTCAAGGTGGCTAAAGTTCAGCATCCTGTGTTTTTACATAGGACTTTGCAGTTTGCTGCTCTTTTATTTGTCCCTTTTTCATGAGGGTCCAGTTTGGTGGTCTCACGATTGGGTTGGATTGTTTGCACAGAAAGTCTGCCTCGTTTGGGGAAATGTGAATGCACAAACGAACTTTCATTTGAATCAAAGAAGCAGACTCTGGTCCGCCTACAGGCGCGGTATTGGTCTGCTTCAAGTGAACCGAATGCAGGAAACGGACCATTGTTACATCGTGAGTTCAGGGCTAGACATTGTGGGTAAACACAAGGGAAGCATACGCACATGTAGGACGGTCGGTGGCTCTGGCCGGGACAAATGTCAACACGGTGAATGTTTTGATAGATGTGTGATCAACCCAAGACCGCTGGGATCTGATCTAGCTCCAGGTTTTTCTCTGATGTGGTGGAAACAGGAGTTGTCCTGCACTAACCAATACATGAGCCAGTTGTTCTCCTCATTGTCCATCGCCTCTGGTAAGGACAAGAATATGTTTTACCAAAAGTCTGGTGCAGAGTAAGTTCAGTGTGAAAGCAGACTCTGTTGCAACCCCCAACTGAACCCCCAGTCGTACCCGATCCAGTCCAGTGGACTATCCTAATGTTCTCTGCTTCATACCTTTAAAAAAAGGTCGGTAAGATGCAACAGTCAAATCAAATTTTATCTTTTTCACAAAAAGCGGCACAAAGTGTTTTACGTTATAAAAACAGTCCCGTATATATACAGTCCTGTCTTGAGTGCGTCATGTGACAAAGGTTACAGCCTTGGTGGCGCTGTAATCCGGACAATCCTAAAACCTGTTTTAGATGGTTTATTGTTTTACTGATTTTATTAATTTTATTCATTTACTTATTTATTTTACTTTACTTATCCCTTGTACTTGTGTTTTTATTTTTAGGTCCCTGGTTTTTCCTCACGATAGCCCTTCCTTACTGTCGGTGGGTGGGTTGGGGTGACTCGCTAATATAACAACCCCTTTGATTTTGTACAGCACTTGAGCTACACACTGTATGAAAAGTGCTATATAAATAAAGATTGACTGGTTGATTGATTGACCGCTCTTCAGCGTGGATAAAACTCCAAACATGCCTGTTTTACCTGGTGAAGTTCCACACTTTCCTGCAGCCGTGCAGACCTGTGGCTCATCAGATCAGCTGTGCAGGAGATGCTGCTCTTCTCTGTAACTTTGATTGTGATGTCTTTTGTTTTTTTTATTTGTACCTTTTAACCCCACACCGATTGTGTGCTTCCAGATGATGAAGAAGACCACCCTGCAGTGCAGGAGGGGGAGACGTCGACGGACTACCAGAGACGTACGGAGCAGTACTGGATCGGAATCGCACGTGCCAACATGGGCCCAGACGCCAAGGATAAAAAGGTGGCCAAGGTTGCCCTCGCCATGGCTGAAGTCTTCTATGAAGACAAGTAATGGACACGCAGAACTGTCTGAGTGACTGTGTGCGAGTGTGTGCTAATGCTTTTGATATTGATTGCCTTTTATAACAGATCTGGGGAGGTCATTTGAACTGTAGTTCAAATATTCGACATTTAATGACAATAAAACACTTCTAAACGTATTGATGAGATTTTTAAACTGTATGTATGTGTGCATTGGTGGTATTTTCATTTCTGTTCAATAAAATATTTTTATTCGTTGATGTCCACACACGAGCACCTATTTGGAGCTTTTTCCACCCATTTAATGAATTTCAGTCCAGTATCTGGTTCTCATTCCTCGTTGTGTTCAAACATCGTGTTCACCGGTTGCTTTTATTGTTCCAAAGAGTTTGAGGACGGCAAAGTTGGTCTGAGTTCATGTTCCAACCCAGCTGAAACACGGCCGGATAGCTTACTGGGATGAGTTGTTTGAAACTGAGGCTGTAACTTCTTCCTAATTAAATAAGAAAGAAGAAAATGAGAAAAGGCTCCTCCAAATCAGGGGCCATGGTCCCCAGCCGTAAAAGGGTGGAGTGTCCTCTCTAGGGCAGGAATGAGGTCCTGGGTCTTGTTCGTGAGTAAGGGAAGGATGGAGTGAGGGATCTACAGGCGAATCGGTGCAGCGTCTGCAGAGATGTGGACTCTGCATCGGTCTCGTGGTGAAGACGGATCTGAGCCAGAAGGTGAAGCTCTTGATGTGACGGTTGATCTACATTCCTGCCCTCATCCATGGTCTCCAGCTGGGGGTGGCGGCCGAGGGAACAACATCCTGGATCATTTTAACATGAAGTTAAGCTGTTTACTCCGGTTCAGCAGCAAGGCCTCAACCACACCTCTATTCACCTGATGAGCTCATTCATTCATTCTGTCATCCTTTCATCCTCCATCCCTTCCCTCACTTAATCATCCTTCCTTCCCATCACTCATCTGTCCTTCCCCTCCCTTCGTATCCTTCCTTGTATTCAACCTTCCATCCTTAGCCCCTCATCAATACATCCTTCCTCCATCCTCACCTTTTATCATTCATTCATTATTGCTCCTTTATTCATTCATTCTTCCTCCCCTTTCCTCATCCATGCTTCCCTTCTTCACCCTCCCTCACTCATTCATAATTTCATCCTCCCTCCCTCTTATTTATTCTTTCACCTTTCCTCCCTCCCTAATTAATCTATCCTCCTTTCCTCCCCTTGACTCATTTGTCCTTCCCCTCCTCCATATATCCTTCACTCAATCCATCCTCACTCTCCATCATTCATTCATCCCTTCATCCTCCATTCCTTTCCTCACCCATTCATCCTTCCAACCTTATTCCTCCTTCCTTATTCATTCATCCTTCCTCGTTTTTCCTCATCCACCCTTCCCTTCTTCATCCATCTTCACCATCCTTCATTCATTCATAATTTCATCCTCCCTCCCTCTTCTGTATCCTTTCATCTTCCCTCCCTCCCCATGAGTTACCTGTCCTTCCCCTCCATCTATCCCTCCCTCCCTCTATCCATCCTCACCCTTCCTCACCCATTCATCCTTCCAACCTTATTCCCCCCTTCCTTATTCATTTCCCCTTCCTCCATCCATCCATCCCCTCTTCCCTCCCTCATCCATCCTCATCCTCCCTAATACATTAATCGTTTCAACATCCCTTCCTTTCTCACCCATCCATTCATCCCTCCATCTTCCCTCTCCTTACCTATCTCCCTCATTCATCCTTCCATCATCCTCTTCACCTCTCATCCTTGACTCCATCAGAACTTTTTAAATCCTGAGACGGATCCTGAGACCCCATTGAGAGTCCTCCTCCCAGCCTTGAGTCATGAGACAGCCCAGTTAAACCTTTATGAGAACTTCCAGATCTCTCCATGACGTCACCCGTACCTTCACAAAACCAGTGAAGCCACATTACTGGACTGTACGATCAGACCTACGATGGCCTGGAAAACAGTCACAGGGTTACGTTGTGTCTGAGTCACATCAGACATGCAAATTTACGTTGTCAGGCAGAGTAAAGTAAAGTTCTTCTTTTATTTTTTTCTATAAAATCTCCCCTTTAGGAATTTTCCCCTCTAACTTTTCCACCTCGTCATTTTTCATCTTCCACTTCTGCCTGCTGGCATCTTCTTTCCTCCCCGTAACAAGATAGTGAATTCATAAATATGATTGTCTGGTGTGCCCCCTGCAGACAGCCTGTAGCAACACATTAGCTCTGTCTGAGTTTTACTCCTATTCAAGGGGAAGAAAAGAGTCGGAGAGAAAGGTGAGCCAAGCTGAGGAAAGACGACAATCTGCAATCATCAAAAGATGGGAGGGATGAGGAGGAGGTGGAGAGCCGGAGCGTTTGAGGAAGGCGGGATGACAGGACTGGGGGGGGGGGGGAGGAAGAGAAGGAAAGGATGAGTGCGCGGTGTGTCAGGAAAGACATCAGTCACAGCACGAGCACCAGCCTATCCCTCAGTGACCTATTTTATCCTCCGTCAGCAGGCTGAACGAGGGAAGAGGCTGATGAATAATAGAAGGAGAGATGGATGAGAACGAGGCTGCCTTCCTCCCTCACAGCGCCTCTTTCCCCCTTTTCTCCTGCAACCCTTTTTTTAATTTAAAGTCCAGGACAAAAAAAGACTTATAAATAACTAAAGAGATTTTTTGGGGGGGCTGTACCACTGACATGGAAGCACGTAGCGTGGAATCGTCAGAGATTCGTCACTTATGAATGGGTGTGTGAGAAAGAGAGAAACCTGTGGAGTATGGGAACATCAGTTTGAGGAAGAAGAATGTTTCTAGTTCTTTCTAAACTTGGTGCACAAAAATACTGTTAAACCTGCAAGGATGTCAAGAAGTCAAATCTTAACCTCCCTTTTCTGGGAACTAAAGCATGCTGTGTGTTTCCTAGACCGGTAAAACGAAGTCTTATTTTTAGGTTGGAGGTTGTTTTGATCATGAGGTAGACGACTGCAATGGGACACCTACTGTACAGACTTATTGACAGTTTAGCGAAGCGCTCTTATTGATTGCTTGGAGATGTCACACTGTTCAAACAGACCAGATGGTGAGCAAATAAAGTGAGCTGCTCCATCACACTTCTTATTAAACTCTGATTGTTGCATTAAATATCACGGGGATTAGAAAACCCACATGGTTGGAAGCCATCTCTGTCCTAAACAGTTTGAAGAAAAATGTAATTTTCAAGCACATCAATCTAACATTAACTAGATAAAAGTTACCAGTGATGGTAATGAAAATACATGTGTAAACTTATGTCTTAAACTCCTTTATTTTGTCTGTAAAAATGGAGTAAAGGAGCATTTTTAACTTTGTTGTAATAATTATTTTGTAGGATACAAGTTTTCATTTTAAATTTCATTCAAAAGCTATGATCTAGTGCTAAAGATGTTTTTTTGTTATATGAATTTGTTCTGCAAACACCAGTTTAAATTAACTAAGCAATGGTGGGAACATGGTACACTGGCAAACTGTTTTAGAGGGGACTATTTCACTGTCGCACCGCTAAACGTCACATCTGCACAGCTGTGTGTGTTTGGAGATGCCGAGCGGTGAAAATAGATGGAAAAGTTCTAAAAATGAAGCTGTAGCCAGTTGAACATGACGGAAAAAAAAGGATATGATCTGTTGTCTGGAGGATACTTTGCTTCAAGTCTGACCTTTTGGGCAAAATCCACCGGTTTGATTTTTAAAAAGTTTTCCATAAAGACAGAATTGTTTGAAGAAATGTGTGCGTCCACACAAAACCCTGAAAGCTCTGTAGTTTATATATCAGGTCTGTACGTGGCCACAGAAATACACCAAAAACAGAGAATAATACATGGAGCATAAACCCGTGAGATGTAATCCAGCTAAAAAAGGAAACATTTTCTTGGATTCAGAATTAATTTTTATTTTTTGTTACAGATTTTGCTGTAAAAGCATGCAGGTCTTTCATTTCCAGGTAAAGGGAAAAGCAAAACAGTATTTTCATGATGTTTAATTTATTGTGAAATAAATACATAATTACTAAATAGAATTTCAAATTCAACAATTCATATAAAAACAAATCCAATTTGCTAAACATTTAGTAATTGCACGTTTGAAATGGAATTATTAAAGAGGAATTACATCATGTATTCATTATTAAGTCCTGGGATTTGAAAACGCATTTCCAAATCCTTTTTCTAAAAGCAGAATTAAATGACACAATTCATAAATTTGATTAGAAATACCTTTCCATATCATACATTTAAAAAAGTCATTCCCTTTTCCATTTTCTTTCCCCCCTCGCATTTTCAAATCCTTTTTGCAAATGTGTTTCCTAAATGGTTTACCCTTTCCTGACCCTTCTGGGCCTTGAGCAGTGAAAACAAAGATTAACCAATCACAGCTGCTCCACATTGTCTCCCACACGGTACTCCAGCTCTCTCATTGGTCAGTCAATCAGACTAGCGTCTTGGAAAAGAAAAGAGAAAAACACATGAAACTTGAAGAGAAACTCATCTTCTGGATGCTGTGTGGAGGCTTTAAAGTTTCACCGATTCTGCAGCGTCTCCTTACAGTATATTTGTATTATTGGATCTGTACGGTCAACGCGGTTAGCTAGCTTTAGCTAGCTGTTGAGACCACTGACTGTATAAGAAAGGTTGAGACCCATGTGTTGCTATCTAACCAATGAGAGAGCTGGATACCACGTGGAGCGGTTGTGATTGGTTGAACTTGGTTTTCAGTGTGTTCAGGGCCCAGAAGAGTCACAGAAAAACTAAGAGAAGACGTGGCATCTCTTGTTAAGGAAAGATGCCTATTCGGTGTAAATACAGATAAGAAACAAGTAGTTTTCAGACTCGTTTATGCTCCATTTACATATGTGAATAGGTACGTCGGTTTCAAATGTCACTGCCCTCATACTTACATGCATCTCCTTATGTTGGCATGGTTGTTGTTAATACATCCAGCAGAGTTCACTTCCGGGTTCAGACTTCAGTTTCAGACCACAGCAAACATTGTGATGGTGGAGGAGATCATGATAATGTTCATTCACAGTTTGGGTCTTGGTTGTTGGCTGATAGTCTGTTGTTATGTTTTGGTTGTCTTGTTTCCTGTTTTATTTTGCTGAGTGTAGCCCCTTGTGTTCTGTGAGACATTAACTTCCTGCTCCCTCGTTAACACACCTGCTTTCTTTTGCTTATTGCCTCACCTGCTTCTCGTTTGTAATTAGTTCCCTCCGTATTTAAGCTCCCGGTTTTCCTTCGTCCTTTGCCAGATCATTTGTTGTCTCTCCAGGTTATTTCTCCTGTGCTATCTGTGTTAATGGTTTCCAGCCTGGAATTTTGCGTAAGTTGATTAAAATAAACCTATCATCATTGCACCTGTCTGCCTGCATTTGGGTCCACTTCCTCCACAAACCTTGACACACAGAATGTGTGTGTGTGTGTGTGTGTGTGTGTGTGTGTGTGTGTGTGTGTGTGTGTGTGTGTGTGTGAGAGAAAGAGAGACCAACCATGAAATACATCATGGTTTCTTCTTTTTTTTATTACTTTTGCTAGTCGCATGTCCTACTGCTCAAGACTGTCTTCATGGTTTCCAGTGGTACTAGTATGTTTACTGTGTAGGGGGAATGCATTGCAAAAGCCCTGGATACGGACCAAATTTGCATGTAAAGGATGCAGGAGACGAACAGAAGGCTCTGTATCTGTTTTTAGCTTGGAGCATTAATGGGCCTTTATACACTTTGGAACTTTATAAAATTAGTGTTTTTGGGCTGCCAGAACGCTGGATCCATGTGGATGAAACACGCTGTGCAATGATAAAAATATTAAAGGGCTACATCTAAACTCTGTGGACATAGCCTTAAAGACCCATTCCTTAACTTTTCAACCTTAATGGTGCATTCAAATCGAACGCGATGTCTGTGTCAAGAACGCTCTTGGTGCTCAAAGTTGGAAGTTTGACGCTGGTAAATCAGAAGCTTGACATCCAGCATCAAAAACGTTCCTGATGCCCTAGACGCGCGTCTACAGGACCCGGATGTTTTCCTTTTCAGAAAATGCGTCAATACGTCATGACGCTGAGTCGCTCTGATTGGTTGACACCCCACATCGAGCGGCAAAAGTTCAGATTTTCCAACTCCGGCGTCTGCCGCATTGACGCCGCGTTGATAGGGGGTTGAGAAAATGGCTAAAGTAGTGTAGTGCATCTTTAAAACCAAACTACTATTTACGGTAAATGATTAACTAAATTTGTTGCCGAAGTACCAAGAATGTATGAAACTAAGATCTGCACCCTGCACATCCTCAGCTGAAACTGAATAAGTGAAGACACTCGAGTCAGATACATTTACTAGGCTCCACCAACAACAACAAAGTAGGTGGTGGTTGGAGATA
This sequence comes from Atherinosoma microstoma, assembly GCA_037177055.1. Taxonomy (NCBI): domain Eukaryota; kingdom Metazoa; phylum Chordata; class Actinopteri; order Atheriniformes; family Atherinidae; genus Atherinosoma; species Atherinosoma microstoma. The sequence continues at coordinate 5,844,573 of JBBBVU010000010.1, forward strand.
ACCAAACATCACAATCCATATGCAAAGATGGTTCTGTTTGGTACTGGGGAGAAAGACGGATTCAGGGAAAGGATGAAGACACTTTGGACATTAAAATGTTTAATTTTTCTTGTACAATGTAGAGTTCTCATGACAGTGGAACTGACTATATTCTTGGCCAATCTACTGCAGTAATTCCTCTGTCAGTGGGAAATGTGGTTAACAAGCAGTCATGCATGCACAAAAATGAATATCATCAAATACCATGAAACTGTCTTAACTTTGAAAAGCAACATGTTATAATTTTGGTCAAACCCTCTAGCGCTACTATAATCTTTTACTGTTGAGTAAATTGTGATTTCATCAAAGTTGATATGAAAAGACTTTATAGTGCCATTTAAGGTTTACAATTAACTTGTTGACCACCACTTTCTGTTCTGAATTACTTATGTGGCGGATGCAACAGTGTGTGAAGAGCCAGCTATACACCACTAGCACAGCGCCAAGTTAGTCAGGAGGTGCCCGAGTGACCAAATCCATACCAAAGTGCCAGCGTTGGCAAAGACGAAGAGCTGCGAGCACGAGCGTCACAGCAAAACTACGACTTAAATGAAATGAGTTGTAGAACTAAATGTGTAGAATAAAGTTAATCTTTTGCACATAAAGAATCACAACTAAACATTGGCAGATTTATTTAGTGAGGCGCCCCCCCAACAACTGCTAAATCGGTCTCCATCTTTCCTCCTACCTGTACTCTGAGCTCTCTCCAGCCAGCAAGAATCAGTCTGATGTTGACTCGTCTTATATTTTGCTCTGTCCCTTTCTTTATTTCTTTTCCTCTCTTCCCCCGATAATGTCCTCTTGGGTTTCACGTTAGAAACAGCTAGTGTGTTAATATCCAGTTGCTGGCGTGGGATGTGTAAGGCAATGCAAGTTGATTTGTGTAGCACATTTCATGTAAAAGACTATTCAAAGTGCTTCACATAAAACATTAAAAACATTACAGCGGGGTGAAGAAGCATAAAAAACCCATAAAAGAACAAGAAAAACAAATCATATTAAGACAATAACAATAAAAAGCGTGTGCAAAAAATTATAATTCAATTGTGTTAAAATAACTATATTCAATCAAAACAAAAGCAAGCTAGATAAGTTAACAGACACCATGCAGATTTCATGCATAAGAAAATAAATGTTTTTCACCAGGATTTAAAAGTGTCTACATCTGGGGAAAGTTTAATATCCACTGGAAGTTTGTTCCACTTGTTTGCAGCATAAAAGCTTAAAGTTGCTTCTCCATGTTTAGTCTGGACTCTGGTCTGGACTAGCTGACCTTAGTCCTTGGGTCTAAGAGCCCTGCTAGGTTTATACTCTGATATATTCTGGGCCTAAACCATTCTGAGATTTGTAAACTATCAGGAGGGTTTTAGAGGTTTTTTTTTTTATGTGACTAACAGGAAGCCAGTATAACGATTTTAAAACTGGTGTGATGTGTTCAGATGTCCAAGTCCTGGTTATATGAAGAGAAAATCATATCTCTCTCTCTCTCTATATCTGTCTCTGTGTGTGTAATACATGGTTTGTAAACTAATTTCTGTAGAACTTGGGGCACTTGCATGGATAACATGGTTTGAAAATCATGTAAAGTACCCAAAGCTACACTCAAAATGGTTTACATGGTATATAAAACTGTAAAGTGACGCAACATCCCGGAAAAAAAAGATGTGACGAGCTGTTTCTCAGCCTCTGGATGCTACTGGGGTACAACAGCTCCAGAAATGTACATAATAAATATCACAGTACCATCAAAATGATTCAGAAGGACATATTTTTAAGGTCAGAAAGTTACATAGTAAAGTCCAGTTTCAGGAGTTTAATTGTGTCTTTTTTATCTGCTTCTCATATTTCTGCAGAAATGAAAATGCTGAAATGGGCTCTTTAGTAGCTGTGGTTGATTGGGCGGAGATGATGTCACGGATTTGCAGGCAGACTTCTGTGTTAACTTCTTTAAGCAGTAATCCCATTGTGTTGGTCAAGGAATCACTCTAACCCTCTCTTCGTCTTCCGCCCTCTCATTAACCTTCTTGTCTTCTTTCTTTTCTTTTCCTGCTTCCCTCCGCCTCTTTCCCTCTCTACTACCAGTGTGTTTAGAGGCCTAAGCCTTAATCCCTCAACTCCCAGTGATTTTATTACTGTAATCTGGGCTGGAATTGGCTTAGCTTTTCCAGACGGTGGCAGGCAGAAAGACAGCAACAGCGACGTGATGGCTGCACGGAGGAGCTGAGGAGGACAGGACATTTAAGGTCCTCCTTGAGACTTGAAGAGTGAGGAGCAAGGAATGATAAGAGAGGCATTATTCCACATCAGAGGGGGATTTTGATGTCATTGTAAGTTCAGTGCACCCCTCTGACACTACAGACATCGACTGAAAGGATGAAGTGTCAGCAAATTGATTAGTCTAGCATTAATATTTCACAGGGTTTGAATTTGGCTGAATTTATATAGAAAGGTTTAGTTTTTTCTGCCAATATTTAAAGATTTAAAAATAATAATAAAAGACAATCGCCTCTGCTGCCTTTTGATTATCATGACAGGAATTCAGTGCCTCTGGTCTCATAAGCTGCTTATACTCTATTTAACCCAGTAATACCTGTAGATGTGGGCAGAGGAACACTTGGGTTACATCAGGGGTTAATGGATTGAAATGATTGAGATTCTGATCCTTTCAGGTATGTTGCACAACAACAGTCAAGGGCAGCGGAGCCGAGCTGTTATAGGTGCAATGTCACTGAGGACGTTGAACTCAGCTGAAAACCCGAAGATCGGCGTTGAGCTGTGAGATGCGTCTGGAGGCCAAAGTTGGTACTGCTGGCTGTGTAATGCATCCATGCAAAATTGCTTCATGTGACTTTCGCAGACTTGTTTGCTTCAGGCGAACAAAGTAAAACGTAAACAAACTAAAATGACTAATGTTGTGCATATAGAAGTTTCATGACCTTGTCTGAGTATTTTCATTGTTTAGATGCAAGTTCATGCTATACCATCAAAAAGTTGTGCCATCTGATGACGTAAGCCCCGTTTCCACCAATGGGTCCGACTTGATATGGGATGGTTTGGTGCCGTTTGGTTCGGTAAACCCTGATCTCTGTTACTTTTCTACTGTCAACTGCACTCTTACCTGGTAGGCGGTAAAAGCCAAATAGAAATGGATGCGTCTGCTACATAATAGTGTGACATCATCGTGGTTTGATGCTATATACTATACTATACAGTCATTTAGCAGACGCTTTTATCCAACGTGACTTACAATTGAGTACACCAGTGATGCCAACGCTGGAGGCAAGGAGGGTAAAGTGACACGACGGTTTACTGGGGCAGGAGCGGGATTTGAGCCGCCAACCTTCAGGTCATTGGACAAACCTGTTCTACCACCTCAGCCACCTTCCTTGAATTATAAGAACAAAGATCACGGCACAGAAACAAAGGACGAGAATTTTTAATGTTAAAATGCATGTCATAATAATAATGGATTAGATTTCTATAGTGCTTTACATTGCATCCTTTATTCATTCACTCCGCATTCATACCTGGTGGTGGGAAGCTGCATGTGTAGCCACTGCTGTCATGGGCCATACTGATGGTAACGTGGCAGCCAGTCCATGCCAACTGCCTTTCCCACCACCACCAAACATTCATACCTGAGCGATGCTGACACTGGAGGTGAAGAGTCTTTTCTAAGAACACGACGACAGATTGACTGGGGGAGCAGGATTGAACTGCCAACCTACCGATCATTGGACGACCCACTCTACCACCTGACCCTCTGCTCAACCCTTTTAATCCCAGTCAGCATAAAGACTTGACTTTTTCAGGACAGCCTCAGTTGTCAGATTATTAGGCTGAAATTGTGTAAAACCCAGAGAACGTAGACTTCTGCCAAACCATTGTAATTTTTTTTTTATGCCAATGATTGTGGGCAATGTTTCTGAGTTAGAAGCTCTAATAGCGAAAATATTCCTATCCCCCCATTGTAAAGAAACCTTTAAAGATTTCCTGGCACCAGGTGGTGATCCGGATCACCCCCAAAATATACTCACTCGTTCCTTATTCCAATTCTGAGATTTCTTGAAAATTTCTTCAAAATAGATTTTTTATGTATCTTTCCTATATTATTTATCTTTATTTATTCACAGTTGTGAATGTATTTAAAATGTAAATAGATTTATTCCAGTCTTTTTCCTTTTTGCTTAATTATTTCCTGTATTTATTTGTTTTTTTTTCTATATTTTCAAGTAAAATCAGCAATTAAGGGGTTAATGCCAGAAATTTGATAGCGAGCATCTAGTGGTTATGAGTGGTATTACACTTGCCAATTTTATTTGTCTGACATTATCTATCCAAAAGACGAGTATCAGAAACAATTTCTACTGCTATGGCTCTGGGTCATATTGAAAAAATGGACATTGATGCTATTGTTAGCGTTGATCCCAATCCTCCTCTTGCTCTGACTGTGGACAACGAGAGGGCTACACAAACAGGTGCCAGTTGCTGTGATCATGCAGATAGTCTCTTCTTCGAGCTGCTGAAGTCTAAGAGGCTGGCAGAAGAACTTCTGGCCCAGCAACGAGCTCATCCCACATTGCACTCATACGTAACCATTATTATTCACACACAAAAAGTAACTTCCACACATCATAGTAAAAAGAACATGTATACAGCATAATATACTGTAATATAAACACATAAACAAAAAACATTAAAATTTATATGCAGCCTACAGTGCTGTAAGTTCTAGTTTCACTTCACTTTCAATTCCTGTAATCAGTTTATCAAATGTTACAAGAAATTCATATATGGTTTTGACAGTATTGTAAAAGAGGTGTTGGTATTTAATCCAAACTTGTGACCTCTAAAGGACTGTATTGGTGACTAATTTAAATCCTCAATCTCCTCAGGTTGTCCGGCCAGGACAAATGATTGTAGACGTCAGTTACACTCATG
>JBBBVU010000010.1:5879780-5898191 GCA_037177055.1 Atherinosoma microstoma
ATCTGCTCTGTTTTGCAGCCAGCACCTAGTGGAGGAGGGGGGAACTGCAATTTTTGGCACTTAGGCTTCACGTTTCTAAGCCGGAGGTTGCCGCTTGGGTCCTGACGTCTAATCGTGCATAATGTTGAGCTCTTTTAAAGTTTGTTTTAAAAACAAACTCTCCGCCGTGGACCAGTTCTGTTGCTCTGCTTAGACGCCATCTTTTCATGTGATTAAACGTCACTGCGCACGTCAAGACAGAGCATGCTCAGACCGGATGCAGCCTGGTAACGTTTCACGGTTGACATGACAAAACTTTACTTTTAATCAGTTTAGGAAACAGAATATTCCACCCCTATGAAACCGAATGGGCCAGTTTATTCTGATTGAGGTGTTTATAAGGAGAATTTTTATTCGGTTTGGGCGTCTAAACTAATTCTCTGCAGAATATTAGGCTCCATGTAAACCCAGCTAGCACAGCGAGGCTGAGCTGCTGAAGGGGACGAGGAAAGGCGGGCTGATTCGGTGTGTGCAAACCTGGTGCAAACCCACAAAAGTCCAGCAATAAGTGTAAAGTTATTTCAATGTTTTGGAGCTTTTCCACAGTTTCTTTCAATAAACTTTACAAGAACCAGTTTCCTACTGTTGAAGGGGCACTGGCAACCTGTTGGGCTGTTAGATGAAATGTGAGTGTGGTTATAAAGAGCGACTCTCACAGTAACCTCTGCTCCGGGTGGTTATTCTACTGCACAGGTGTTTGCTGTTTAACAACTGCATCATAGCATGACTCCTCTGGCTCACTTCATGCATTGTTGGGTTTAGTAGCAGTAACACACACGTGGGTAAAACCCCCTTTGGTCCAACATGGCTGAACTGATCTCCTTTCTGTTCGTCAAGCAGCATCTTCTCTGAGGTTTTAGTGTGTAAATTAGGATTAACACACATTTCTTCTTTTCCCTCTGCAGGAACTTTCCAGGGTCAGTGGGTTGGTGGGATGCGTCATGGCTACGGAGTCCGTCAGAGCGTCCCGTATGGCATGGCGGCCGTCATCCGCTCCCCTCTGCGTACCTCCATAAACTCCCTCCGCTCCGGTTCAGAGCACAGCAATGGTACAGCTTTGCTGGACCGGACGGGAGCGGTGGTTCCTGGTCCTCCTGCGGTTCCTGGCACCCTCACCACCAGCGTGTCCATGTGCAGCACGGGCAGCAGCGGCAGCAGCCCCGCGGTGTCTCGTGGAGGGTTCGTGCTGACGGCGCACAGCGAGGCTGAGCTGCTGAAGGGGAAGAGGAAAGGCGGACTGTTTCGGAGGTCCATCCTGTCTGGTCTCAAGCTGAGGAAGTCGGAATCCAGGAGCTCTCTGGCCTCGCAGAGGTCTAAACAGAGCTCGTTCAGGAGCGAGGCCGGGATGAGCACTGTGTCCTCCGCTGCATCTGATATCAACTCTACCATCAGGTAATGACTGGAGGGGTGCCTGTGCAAAAATAACCACAGGTTGGGAGGCCACGTGCTCCACCGCTGGTGACAAATCATGTTTACTAAAAAGCCCAAGAGGATAAAATGAGACCACGATCAATAAAAAGCAACCACAACTCAGCCACATAGTCCTGCATATGGCTGATGTAGAAATGATAATAATTAAAACTGTTCTTCCTCTGAATCATTTAATATAAATTAATCTTTTATAGTGACATATGCTCCTTATACAGTTTTGCAAATATTATTATAACACTCTCCTAAACGTCATGAAACGTCTCACTTTTTGAATATTCATCCCGTTTTTAGGGAAATGCACCAAAACCACTGCAAAATAGAAACTATAGCCCCGTTTCCACTGAGCGGTATTTTTGTAACACCCTTATTATAGACGCACTACGAAACGTTAGCATATTTTCTCAGTGACGACCCCTAATGACGACTAACTGGGCATCCATCTTGCATCCTACCTGTGTTCTAAGCTCTCTCCAGCCTGAAAAAGTCAGTCGGATGTTCGCTCTTCTTCCTCCAATAATGTCTTTTTGTGTTTCTTTGCTTTGCTTAATCAGCCCTGATGGTAAATGGACTGTACTTGTATAGCGCTTTTCTAGTCAAGTGACCACTCGAAGCGCTTTGACACTAAATGTTCATTCAGCCATTCACACAACACATTCATACAGCACCTATATTTATACATACTTGGTGCTAAGTGTAATCATTCATGCACCCGATAGGCACATCGGGAGGCAGTGTAGGGTTCAGTGTCTTGCCCAAGGACACTTCGACATGTAGTCAGGGGAACCGTACCGCCGACCTCCTGATTAGTAGACGACTGCTCTCTCCACCTGAGCTACAGCCGCCCCACGTTCAAAACAGCTGGTCTGTTTATATTCGCTAACTGATGTGTGACACGGTGCCGGCTGCAACGTCATGCAGCGTCCTGGAAGCAAATGTTGTGAAGTACGGGACGCTGCTGGGCAGCTTCGGCTCCAGAAATGTACTTAATACATGTCACTGCCTTCAAACGAGTCAGGAGTCAGGAAGTTTTAAGGTTGGAAAGTTCCATAATGTGCCTTTTAAAAGAAAAGAATTTACAGTTCATGGTTTGTGATAAGGCCCTGCGATGGAATGATGATTAGCCTCTCGCCGGCTAAGTGGTGGGATAGGCTCCAGGCCCCCCACAACCCTGAATTGGAATAAGCGGTACAGAAAATGAATGAATGTTTTGTGATAAATGAATTATTTGAGTTTATTTAGAGTTTAAAACAGCAGCGAGAAATCCTGGAAGCACAACTGTACCAACAGCCCAAAAAGTACGATTACATGTAATAAATAGTGAAAACTAGAGGAACTGCTGAACAAAAGATCCACAAGGTGACCCGATATTTAATATCACCTCCCAGTCTTACAAGTAAATGTGTTCAAGACGGAGAAGTGCACAAAAAAATGTGCAGAAATGGACATTTACTTGTAGTTTGTATGAAGCAGCGTTCGCTTGATGCCATCCTGTGATTACGTACTTGTTATTATTTCAGCCTAGACATGTTTTTTAATGGTTTAATTAACCTTGTCATACAGCAGAGTCCTTTGACAATATTGGGTTGGACGGGACCGGAACATGGTTGTCCAGTAGGACAGTCTGAGGCGTAACAGCTCCATCCTCCATCCCTCCACCATCATAAGTGTTACTAAGTTATAGTTGTGAAACATTATATATGTGACAGTTTCACATTGTACAAGCCATAGGTACGTTACTGTTGGGAAAGGAAAACTTTGGTTTAAAAGCTCAGAAATCATTTTACATTTTAATTTTGACCCTTTTTTTGTTCAAGTGACACATTTTGTGCAGTGGATCAAAGTTTTTTTTGGAGTTTAATTCTGCATTGGCCAACAAATCAAAGATCATCCTGAAATCCTGCTCAGACCTAAACTATGAAAGGGTCATGTTTTATTAGGGGACTATTGTGGGATTTTTTCCCCCATTTAAAGTCAGTTTTTTAGGAGCGTGCATGTGATGTGACATTGGGACGTGCTCAGCAGAGACTGGCATACCCTGCAGTAATGAGATGACGCAGTACGAAGGTCAGCTGCCCTTCATCTGGAGGACACGGATTCCAGGAAACAACAAACACCTGTTCCACGTAACTGACTTTGAAATGGATTGGCATGCAAACCTAAGCAGACTTTGGGTCAAACAATCAAATGTTAACAGCTCAACTGGCCTGCTGCCTTTTAAAAAACGTCTTCCCCGTTTCATTTGTTTTATAACCATCAGCATTTTAGGCTTTAATGGGAATCATTTGTCAAATTTAAAGCACGCTGGATCCAAGGGTCTTATTTTCAAAGGCACCAATTAGAAGACAAGAGTCAGCAGCTCTTAACTTGTTTGTTGGTGAAGTGCCCGACAGCAGCTTATCACGTCTGATGAAAGGTTGATAAGAGAACCTTCTAGATGTTTTTTTTTTCTTTTCAACTGCTTTAAACATGCATGGAAAGCTTTTTCAAGAAATTAAATCAGTGGATGGTGTATGTTATCAATCAGAAATAACCAGTAAATATAAACCTATTAAATAGGCAGAGTGTGCAAAATGAAAAGATGGCAGCAAAACTTATGAAAAAAGCAAGAAAGCTGTTTAAGATGTAGATTTTCTTAAAACATCTTGAAAAATTATGCAAACTATGCACAAGATGTTATTTGTTGTGGGTTTTTCAAGATATGGTAAATGGTAAATGGACTGTATTTGTATAGCGCTTTTCTAGTCATGTGACCACTCAAAGCGCTTTGACACTACATGTTCATTCACCCATTCATACAGCACATTCATACAGCACCTATATTGATACATACTTGGTGCTTCTCTAAGCATTCATACACCCGGTAGGCACATCTGGAGGCAATGTAGGGTTCAGTGTCTTGCCCAAGGACACTTCGACATATAGTCAGGAGAATCGAACCGCCAACCTCCTGTTTAGTAGATGACAGCTCTATCCACCCGAGCTACAGCCGCTATATCATGGGCGAATTTTCTAAAAGGTCGGAAAGTTAATATGTCCTACGTAGGTTGAAGGAATCAAGCCTGACTACTTGTAGGGTGGACCTTTAATAAAAATATTATGATAACGTTTATTTATATAGACATTTTCTAAACAAGCGGTTCTCAAACTGGGGGTCGCAAGATAATTTCAGGGCGCTGCCAGATAATTGTAAAAAAGATAAAACCTGCATTTATCAGACAAATTTGGGATTTTTATCAGGCTGTCAAAATTAAATATTAATATAAACCATGATGAGTTGAAAGGGGGGAGAATTCCAAAAAGTGCAAACTTCCTCCCTATCCTTTTTTCGTACTTCTTTATATTAGGATTTGATGATGCAATATTATTTCTTTTTTTCTATTTTGTTTTTATTCTGGTTTTTCTTTGAAAAAAATAAACTCAATTCATTCAAACTTCATTCATTCATTGCAGAGATAAATCTGTGATATTAGCACCTTAACTCTTTAAAAGTTTTTTTAAAAATCTGAAATCTTTATTATAACAACATGTGGAAAAAAAATGTAGACTTTTTGAGGGGTATCTGCCATTTGTTACCGTGTGACATTTCAAAATTATTGTAGTGCAGTCTTATGCTTCCTGGTATCCATTAGGGGTCAGAGACAAGTATCATATTGTACTGCCGGATTTTGACCAAAGTTTTTACCACAAAGTGATGCAAAATGTCTCAGAAACTCTATATGATACATTTGGCTTCATAGGGTTAACTATGAACACATTAACCAAATGTTTGTGCTCATGCCAGATTAAAAATGAGAATTTACAAACACCAGCATATGTTATCTTGGGGGTCTTGGCTCAAAAGGTTTGAGAACCACTGTTCTAATCCAAACTTACAATTAAAACAACCTAAAACAAAACAGTCCAATTCAAAATAGACTCAAATGAAAACGTTTCATCTCATGTAATTGATGATTTAATATCTGATATTTATGTTGTACCTTCCAACAAAGTCAAAAAGTGCTTTGCAAGAAGGGACAAGATGAGCCTGATCAACAGAGGGTTCACTCAAACAAATTACTAATAAAATGTGTGAAATATGCACCAGACCCTGCCAAAAGGCTTCTGAAAAGGAAGGTTTCAAGAAGGATTAGATGGTAACAGATGTTATGTGCTTGAGTTCAGTGAGCAGAGTTGTATAAAGTGGAGTCTGATGGATAAATCTGACCTCCCTTTGTTCCAAACTATAATTTGGGAATAATTAGTGGGGCACCATCTGCAGATCTCAGTGATCAGAGGAGGTCAACAAATCTTACAGATTGTTTGACCCCAAACCAGACTGAGAATATGACTGAATGTTTCCCTCACAGTCTATTGTGACCTTTCATCTTTTCAGCCTTGGAGATGCAGACGCGGACTTGGCCGCCGCTGACGATGATGTGGACGCCACGGCGACAGAGACCTACTGCGGGGAATGGAAGAACGATAAGCGGACTGGATTCGGCGTGAGTCGGCGGTCCGACGGGCTGCAGTACGAGGGGGAATGGCTCAGTAACAAACGGCACGGCTATGGCTGCACCACGTTTCCAGACGGCACAAAGGAGGAAGGGAAGTACAAGCAGAACATCCTGGTGAGCGGCAAGAGGAAGAACCTGATCCCCCTCAGGGCCAGCAAGATCCGGGAGAAAGTGGACCGAGCCGTGGAGGGAGCTCAGAAGGCGGGGGACATCGCTCGGCAGAAAGCAGAGATTGCTCTGTCCAGGTAAGAACTACATGTCGGAATCTTTCTTTCTTTTTTTTGTATTTCTGCTTGGGGCTGAAGTTAGACGTGATGGCTGCTGCTGCTGTGGGCCATTGTGCAAGTTTAGTAGAAAAAAGTTCAGTTTAACTTAATCTACACCAAGTTTAGTGATGAGAGGAAGGTCTGTTGTACGTTTAGGCAGTTTTTTTTTCTTCTGGTGAAATAAGAAAAGAAAAAAACCCCAAAACAAACAAATAAAAAACAGTTTTTGCCTATTTTTGTTTCCCAAACCAAAATGAAAATCATATTACAAATCCATATCTGATCTCAGATTTTGTGTTCTGAACAAAAACGGGACAAGATGCGTGACCCAGAAGTCAAATCTGTCTAATTTTAAGCAGTTTTTTTTCCTGCCAAAACCAAACAAACAATCCCCCAAAAAACTTATTTTTCCTATTAGAAGTTCTTAAACTTGAATAAAAATCAGCAATTAACTGGTTCACATACTTTCAGGCAGTTGTTTTTTTCCCTTAAATATGAAAAATAAAATAAATATTGGAAAGCGAGCATGTAATCTGTCCAGCACCGCAGCTGCTCCAGACATGGAGAGAAACATAGCAGCCAGGTTGCATGGTCCGTTACTGGAAAGATTACAATGCTTAAGACCTTTGGTTACCTGGAACAGAACTGCTGGGTTTGATGCTCTTAGGCGTTTTGAAGATCTTACATCCAAAAGTACTGTCCAAGATGAAAGGTCTAGGTCTCATCCATATGTATAACTTTTTGTTTAACAGCATTAATGTAAGATTGCATAGATGCAATATTAATGTACTAACTTTATCAGCAATGAAATGTATATTAACAAGAACATTGCCGGATGTCTAAACTCATTTAAGAATTACTGACTCATCCTGTAGGTAGACTCATAAAAATGCGATTTTACTTTCAGAAATCAAAGATGCTGTGACTTCTGGGAAAAAAATGTGAGGGAACATTTAGTTTGTTAAAAGCCAGCATCCACACTGGTGGATGGGGATGCATTAGTGGACATGACATGGTTAACTGTTACATGTGTAAAGGCCATTATCACTGAACAGATTTAAAAGTTGAAGGAGCTGGCTTTACGCTGCTGCTGGCTTTGGTTGCCATTTTGTTGTTGTTTGATCCGTCCGTATAATGTGAGCAACACACACGGGTCAGGAGGTAAATCGATTTAGAGGATTTGCTAAATTGGGTGTGGAAATATTGCGATGCATTGATTAATTAATATTTTTACCCACCCCTAATCCCTAATCCCCACCCTTCCTTCACATCTGTTCAAAGCCCCCCCCACTGATGGCTCCTTATGTCTGGATTGCAGGGGAGAAGTGCTCTGCCTGGTAACACTTGTGGATGGCGCCAGTCCACGTCATAATGTAGATCAATGACAGATTAAAAACAGGATTAAGGTGAAAGGGAAACCAGAGTTAAGAAGGTTGTGGCACAAGTGAAGCGGCAAGTGAAGCGAGTTCGTCTGCAGCTGTTGGAGCTTTGATGAATCTGCCCTGCAGACAGGAAATGGGAGCCTGCTCTCATTATAACTGCTCATTTAGCTAAAACGTGCAGCATGGTTGGGGTTGGGATGTTAATGGCCGTACCCTGACCTTCTTCACTGCAACTAAGAGCATTGAACAGAAACATGAAGACACAGTTTTTGTTTTTTTAGCTCTGGAATGAAAGTAAGAATTAATAAGCTGCCCTGGGACCTGAAGTCATGGATGCACACTGATATTCTAGCCAGAACTAGGCCCATGACCCGTTTTGGTTTCCGACCAAAGAACCAGGTTATGGTTACAGCAGCACTGGCAGTGTCAGAGGTGCTGTTTTTAAACTGGGTTTAAGCAGCAAGGATATTTTACAAGTGTCAAGCTGAAGATTTTAAATAAAGTCAATCTGAAGAGACCAACTCATGGATACAAACCCAGCAAGATATTAGGCCGACTGTGCCACTGAAATCCCTTCCCACAGTTAATGTACATCCTCTGAAAGGTGGTTTCCCTGAGTCACGAATAAAAGAGAGGATCACATGGAAATATACTTTTTCTCCAATGGGTATGTTGGTGTTTTAACAGAAGAGCCCCGGTATCCATCCGGAGTGTAAACAATCTGAGGAAAGTGCCAGTTTAAATCCCTTCCAGGATCAATCCGTGTGATGAAACTGAAAGAAACTGCAAAGTTGAACCTGTGTTTGAACCTATCCATGATTAACTCACTTAAAAACACAATCCTGGCTTTCTTTTTTCATCCCATCGCTACATCTTTGTAAGCTTTTTAAAAAAAAACTGAAGTGTGAAGACAGAAAAACGGAGCTCGGATGAGCAAAAACGACCCAAAAAGACGGTAACATTCATGAAAATAGCTCCAAAATTTTCATTTTGTCTTCTTATCTTAATACAATATTTTTCTTTTATTCAGTTGATGTTGTAACATACCTGTCACCTGCAGCCTTCCTCAGAAACGTCCGCTGACGAGTTGTTGGCGTGTTATCTGCTGTTCTTTGGAGGCGTGGCTGTCCCAACAAACCTGTCAAGTCCGCTGGGACTGCCACGCCTCCAAAGAACAGCTGATAACACGCCAACAACGCGTCTGAGGAAGGCTGCAGGTGAGTTATCTTTCACAGCCAACGAACATCTGTGTTGCTATGGCTCCTTGCAGGCATCGTGGTTGCCTTCAGGCATCCTGCCACTGATCAGATGAGTGCACTAATACTTTTGTCAGACTTCATGGATATTTTAAGCCCTGTTTCTACCAACAGGTCCGGCTCAGTATGGTACAGGTTAATATGCATTTTTTTTTTGCATTTCTACTGGCAAAAACTGGGAAGGGTGCCATCCTACTTTTTTGGGATTTTTCCGTTTTTGTCCCAATGTTGCTGATCCGACTGTAAAACATGGAGCTTGACACTCTGCAATCTCTTGATTGGTGAAAAGAATCATTACTTCCCATGCAACTAGGCAATAAGAACAAAGTGAGAAAAGTGCCATGTTTAAATATACTGTAGATTTTTCTGTTGTTTAAAGTCACATGTCAAGAAGAAAGAACAGTCGTTACAATTCAAAGAAGGCACTGCACCACTAGGAAATCACACTATGATAGTTGATGCATGTATTGGTATTCGGCTTATACCCCGCCTACCAGGTAAGGGTACAGTTGGCTGTGGAAACGCAACAGAGATCAGGGTTTACTGAACCGAACGACCCCAAACCGTCCCGTCCCGAGTTGGACATGTTGGTGGAAATGGGCAGGGTTCGAATTACATTGGGGCTTTCGGGGAAGCCTTATTTTTTTGGTGTGCACCTTGACTTCACAAGTCACATGCATGCGCATGCAAATTAATGCACGAAGCTCGCCAAAAATACGGTCACTGGCAAAAAAACTGCTTTTCAGGGGAGCTTAATTTGAACCCTGGAAATGGGGCTTTATTGTTTGTTAGGTAGATATGTAGATAAATACTTTTATTGCAGGTTTTTTCAATCCTGGTCCTCGGGGAACACTGCCCTTCAAGTTTTAGAAGTGTCCATACTTTAACACACCTGGACTCAAATGATGGTTTACTAGTAGGCTTGCAAAGAATCAGGTGTGCTGGAGTTGGGAAGAAATAAAACATGCAGGGCAGGGGTCCCCAAGGACCAGGATTTAGAAACACTGCCTTATTTTATACAAAGGAAATATGGGGACTCAGCAGCACCTACATCAATAACGAAAAAACAAACATTAATAAAAATGTAAATGTCGAGCCAGAAATAGACACGAAATAAAGTGACGTCAGATAAGGTGAAAATATAAGCAGACATGATCGTGAAGTAAAAGGGACATAGTCTGAAACCAATGCAATGCCATCCGGATAAAACAATGAAACTAAAAAACTCTGAGTTTAGGAAATTTTTGTGGCTTTAAGGACCAAAACAAGGACTTTAGTTCTGACTTAGTTAAAAACTGAATAACAGGTTACCCAGGGTTTATGTCTCTAATCATAGAATTACAGAAACTGATCAGTTTCTTTGAAATTCATCAATAGTTATCGAGAATGGTAGCATGTTATTTTTGCCTATGATGCGACTCAAAGGTTGGATAGAATAGAATTGGTTCTAGTCCAGAACCCTGAGGAACACCATAATTAACACTAGTATGTGCAAAGAACACATTATTACATGTCTAAACTGGGATTCATCATATAAATATGACTTTTACCAGTCAAAAGCACTACCCTTGATCTCTATGATATCTTTCAGTGTTTGTACTAAGATGTTATTTGTAAAGGTGTGAAATGAATGAACCCTGTTGGACCAGAGCAGAAACAGGACCATTGTCCATATAGGGAATTAGGAGTTAACTGTTATTGCAACTGTTGCTGCAAATGGACAATTAGACAGCTGTCCAGTGATTTTTAAAAAATAAAAGATATCAAAGACAGATGTATAATGGGCTAAAAAAACATGGAGGATCAAGAGGTTTTTTTTTAAAGTAATGGTTTATGCACTCATTCACAGACCACAGGTAAATAGCCAGCTAATGCAGCTGCTTTTCCTACAGACTTGATCTTTAAGTGCATGGCTACAAATCACATCCTCCCGCCTGCAGCCCAGACTCATAGAAAATACTTGTGTTTGAATGATATAAGAAGCAGCTACAGTCATTTCAGTCACATTTCTTTCAGGCTTTTATGTTGCATTCTCATCAACAGCTGCAGAGTGACAGCAGACTGAGGCAGTGAATGAAGCGGACGTCTTTAAGAGGGTCAGCTTTACTATCTGATTAGCACTTGACCTTGGGGGTAGATCAATAAGTTGCACTTTGACCTGATGGTCATAACTACAGGAAGTGTTTGCATGTGTTCAGGAGTAGACAGAAGGTTGTCAAAGACCTGACATGTAAAGATAAGTTATACCAAAAGTTCAAATAGAGGAAATTTCCATGTCATGTCAACAATAGAGAGCACAGAAATGAAACTAGTCTATGGCACAAAACAAACCAACTCTAACTTATATCCTTATAAGCTTACTTGCGTGACATGTAAATACAGCTGCTGAATATGTTTGTGTACATGCAGGATGAGCTGAATGAGTAAAGATTCAATCCTCTTAGTCCAGATGACAGTCTTCGGCTGAGGCACAGCAGCTAACTCAGCTCACGCTGTTGATAAGTCACACACAGAACAAGGGCAGACAGATTTAAGCTAAAGAAGACATCAGTTACTTCATTTCTCATATTCTGATTATTAAGTCTCTCCTTTTTGTATAATCCTACCCGGGATGTTACGTATTCTGTAGGTTGATATAATAGGCTACAAACTGTTCCTCTACATGGGTGCTAGAAACTTAATAATGTCACGGTTGGTAAGACATTATGTTTAGTTTGGGTTATACTTAATAAACTGTTACAAAAAAAAAATACATACACCCTTCGAAATAATATTATCTGAGATAACCGATTATAAGATGCGATCTAATTGTCCGGTTGACTACTGAAGTCCTGGGAAGGTTTAGTGGCTGGCGGGGAAAGATGGAAACGTTTTATCCCTTGCCTGCATATTCTGCATTTTCATATTCCCTTTTCAGAGAATAAGACAGGCAGGTTTTAATAATGTAAAACCTCAGTTTCTGTATGCTGAGGAGGATTTGGTCAGATATTTAGAAAGCAGGATCTCGAGCTCAAAGATGCCCTTGAATTATTTTTGGGGACAGAAAGACTGTCCTTATTTAAGTAGGGTGTCCCTTCATGCAGGCAAGTAATTGAACTTTTCGCACTATGTAAGTCATGAAAGCAGAGGAAAGGAAGACGCGAGGCACATTTTAATACTTTAACCCTTTAACAAAGAAAAAAACAAGGGAAAAATGTTTCCCAATTCCAACAACCAATAAGTTAGCTCATGCTCTGGTCTACAATGGTTTCCCACCGCTTCCTGTTATGCACAACTAATGAAGCAGAAGCAACATCATGTGGAACCCGGCCATAAATTTCTCTACAATCGGATTTGTTTTTGCAACTAGTGATCTACAAACGTTTAATGAGGGGATCGCTGTGAACTCTGGCATGCACTGACTCTGATACCAATGACATGTTCAGTGTAAAAGAAACTTTTCTTCGTCCGACATCAGTTGAAGTTCCAAGCAAGCAGAGCAGAAACTAAAGATTTGCATGAGATCCCGAAGACTGCTGCAGACTAGTCAAAGAAATCGTGACTTGTAGGTAAAGTAGGAGGATCTTGCGTGGATACTAGATGTCATGTTATCAAGGATCGTTTGACTGTGGGTAGTCCATCTAACAATGGCAGCCATAGCACCGCCCTCAGGTTGCAGGTAGGCTAGATGCCTAAAATGAAGGATGCACATGGAAAATTTGCAGCTCTCAAATGTCACTTCAGACTTTTGGTCTCTTTGAGGACTCGTGTAGCTTTCACTTTGAATCATGTGAAAAGAAAAAAAGAAGTGAACACTGCAGGATGTGCTGGTTAATCTGCATTCCCCACGGTGGGCCCGTCAATGCTGTGGTGTTATAAATTTGTAGGTAATGTGACAACCCCAGGCATAACATGCTCACTGCAGCAGAGCTGAAGACCTGCAAACATTGACACACCTCATTGTTTTCTGAAGAAATGGCAAACAAAAAGAATGGATATCACATCAACACACTCATTGTCCTTCAGTAAAGATTCACTCCTGGCTTTTTTGGGAAGGATTAGACTCCCTGACTTCTGTTTTTGAAGGTAATGTGTAAATACAGAGTTACAGCAAACCCCTAAAAATGTCTTCTAGCTTAAACATATTAGCATTTATTATTGAAATTAATTTCAGGAATGCAACACTCCAGTAGCTTAAACAATACAATCTTTTGGGTTTCCTGACAGATGAAGGTGTTAGTATGTCTAATAATGGAGCAATAAACATATTTTAAAAGTACAGTGTGTCAGAGTTACTGTAATCTAGGGGTAAATGTGGGCATAGAAATGAATTCAAATTCCAAGATGTGAATGGATGGTGGCCGTCAGTGGCCAAAATTCCTCCAGACATGCACACGTTTTTTTTTTTTTTTGTCTGTGAGTGGATCCAATGGTCTCAGGTGCAGCGATGACTGCACTACTGGTACTTTAACATTGTGTACATGTACACCGTCTTCTTTTATGGTCCTTTTAAGATGTTACTTATCCCAAACGGTGCTCTAGCACCCATCAAACAAAGCCACCACTGCAGTTTTAAAGCTTCACACACAGAGTTGTTTGTCCATTCAGAGACACCGTAGTAAAAATGGTGGCACAGATATGGCCGCTGCCATGTATATGGACCCACAGCTAGTAGATATAAATGTTTCATTCTAAGAGAATAAAAACAATTCTTTTAATAAAGTGATTAGACGCCATTAGAAACAGTTTTTTATGATATATTCATTTTTTTCTGACATTGACCTGTTTGATTTTGTTACACGCTGCAGCTTTATGTAGCTCTGTGTTTAAAAGCCACCCTGGTCAAGGTCTGCAATTTACTGCTGCTACTTTTTTCTTCTTTAAGATGTTTTTTTCCATCTTTTTTCATTCTTAGTTGAAATTAGAGGTAGCAAAAGGAAGCCCTGGAGCATTAAGTGTGGAATGACTGCAAAAATAATGGATTTGTTAAAGATATGGACAAATTTGATCCATTAGATGATTTCTAACCCATTCTGAATTGAAAAGATGTCTCCTTTAATGAATCTGTTAAAGGGATGTTTGTGTTCTTCTAATCATGTTGGAGCTGTGAAAACATTATATATTCAGTGAAAGAGGGATAAACGTATCTGATCTTAGTTTATACAGTCTTCATAGTTCTTTATTTGACACAGTAATACAGCCAGATTAATTCTGTCTCCCTGGAAACAGAAACAGCCAAACTCTGGATTCATACTAGATTTAAAAACTGCAGTATGTTTTTTTAGCATCTCAGATCAGCTCTTTGAAACAGAAGCAGCATAAAGTTCTCAACTCACTGCAGAATCTTGTCAGCGGGAGCAGGCGGGCGCTAACGTGCAGATTTTACTAATTCCTGAAGGTAGCAAGTGTTTGCTCTGTGCAGAGAGGACAGGTACGGGATGCAGGTGGCTGGTTTTCCAGGAAGTAAAATGACACAAATCAAACTTTAAACTCCAGAATAACCTAACTGTGCAGGCATTTTTAGCCCGGCTGTGCTCTCAGCTCTTTTAAACACACCCACAGAAATACCTAACCCAGATTCAGACAGCAGTGCAGCATAGGACAGCCTGTCTCTGTGTGTGTGTCCCAGAACAGAACAGCAGGGTATTTCCTTGTGGAACACCAGGAGAAACCCTGAGAGGTGAAACAGTCACGGGATAATTGCTGCAATTCTCTTTCTTGGAGCAAAGTGAAGAAAACTGGTTCAAGGATGAGCTGGCTCTTTCCCTGACTTCCTGCCACGCGCGCGCGCATGTGTGTGTGTTACTAATATCGCTGAAAGGCTGCTTCTTTTAAATATTTGTGCAGCTTCACACGGACGTGTCAGGAAGCCGGAAGGTCAAAGGTGAGGTTTCTCCTCCACAGCTGGGAGAAATCTGGATCTGCCGTCCACGTGCCTGATGTTGCAGTAAATCCAGGATTTATGTGTGTGTGTGTCTGGTGTGTATTTGTGTGATACCAGGCTGATGTGCCCTCATTACTGTTGTCACATGTGCTGGTGTAGCTGATGTGTCATTGGGCTACCTGTGATTAGTTAGTAGCAGATAAATACACCAGTGACTCACTGCGTTTTGTGGACGGAGCAACTCACTGCAATAGTGTGACCTCGTTTCATCAGCTAGCCTAAAGCCCAACACACACACTCTCACAGCTACACACACATACACACACACTGTGTTTCCACCATATCAGTGGACATTACATTCACTTGTGTTTATTTCATTCAGTGGAGTCCAACACTTACTTTAAACCAGCAGAGTTACTTGTGGGATGGCTTTGTTTTTTTGTTTTTTGTCTCTGAAACGGAGGCAAGTCAACAAAATGTGTAAACAGATTCATGTCCCCACAACATGAGTAATGCAAGAGCGCACACGCCCGATTAGCAGTGATGCAAACCGAAAAGCTCTGTGAGATATGAATCATCCTCATCACCATCATCTGGTTCAGAGCGATGGCAGAGATGATGGAGCTAAGAGCACGAGTCCCGGATTAAGCTCTCTCTCTTTCTGCTCTCCTCTGCTCAGCTCATCGTCTTCTATCAGTTGCTTGTCTTTGTTTCAAGTTTCCTCATGCATGTTATGTCCTTTTTTTTATTTTTTTAAATTTTTGCCTTGATATCCCTTGTCATTCATTCGTTGCTAATTTCTGCCTCATTGATCTATTTCAAAATGTCTCGTGATTATGAGAAGGCTAACTCATAGTCGGCATCGTACGTTTGAAAATGGAAGAACACCCTTTTCCTGTTCCGACATTTTATCTTTGAATAAATGTGTAAATATAACCTCAGATAATATTAAACACATGATTCAGCAGCTTTTAGAACCAGTTTTAGCAGAAATAACTTGAAGTAATCGTTTCCTTTTATGATGTCATCAGTCCCACATCGTTGCGGATTCATTTTGGTCCACTCCTGGATCATGTCAGCACCTTGACTCTTTTCTTTTTTCAGTCGCTGTGTTATAGATCTGCTGCTGTGTTTGTTTGGGATCATCGTCCTGTCGCATGACCCAGTTTCAAGCAAGCTGTAGCTGCCAGACAGATGGATTCCCATTTGACTCTAGAATACTTTGGTATCCAGAGGAGTTCATGGTTCATGTGGCTGCAAAACAAGCCCAGATCATCAGCCCTCCACCACCGTGCTTTACAGTTAGTATCTGGCCTGTCCAAAGGATATTGTTCTAGCTGTCTCGTAATTTCACAATCGTAACAATGTTTACCAACAACTCGGTACTATTTACACTAGAAGCTTAATGGACAGAAAATATAAAGAAATTAAAAGCTTTCAGGGAGTGCAGACCTCCACCAAGCCATAGGGTTAGTCACCTGAGAAAAACCTCAAAAGGCTGAACAGCCAACCCAGTACCCCCTATATTTCGACCCATCTGGATCACCAGATCCAGAATATCAACATGATCCGGGTCAAACAATGTCAGATTATAACATCTACAATGATGTCTTTTTTTTGTTGTCAATTATCTGTTGAGTTAGAAGCTGTTATGGCAAAATTGGCCCTATCTCCCAATTGTAAAGAATCCTTAGAAAAATTCCTGCATCCAGATGGTGATCCGGATCACCTCCAAAATCTAACCAGCTCTTCCTTACCCCATTTCTGATATTTCCTGAAAATCTTATCAAAATCTGTCCATTATTGTTTTAGTTATTTGGCTAACAGACATCCAGACAGACAAATGTATGCCACCGAAATCATAACTTCGGCGTCTTGGCGGAGGTAATAAAACAAAGACAGCCATTGACCAAGTGTTGTACTGTGCGGCCATCTTGAAATAACTCTGCAAGTTAAGAGTTCTACGTTCGGAAAAAAGAGGTCACTTCATCATTTACGGCACAAATTCCTTCAGAAAACGACTTCTTAGGACAGCTGGAGCGCACCGTTGTTCCAGAAGTCTTCTGATTTGTTCAGATGCAGCTTTGCAAATCTAAGCTGTGCTGCCATGTTGTCTTTAGAGAGAAGAGGCTTTTCCCTTCAACACAAGCCGTAACTTGTTCAGCCTTTTTCCAATTTTGCTGTCATGAACTTTAACATTTAACATGCTAACTGAGGCCTGGAGAGTCTGACATGTAGCTCTTTGTTTAGTTTCTCTGAGCATTGCATGATCTGACCTTGAGGTGAATTTGCTTGGACATCTTTTCCTGGGAAGATTGGCAGCTTGAATGTTTTCCATGAATGAATAATCTTTGTGATGGACACCAAATAGTTTGGAAACGGCCTTATGATCCTTCTCAGATTGATGCAGCTAACTGCCACTGTACTCAACCTTATGATGATCAGTTAATCTTGTGCATTTAATCCGGAGCACCTGGCTGCTACTTATACTCTTAGTGCCTGTCGGAGCAGAAAGGGTGGAGTTTTTCTCTGTTTCTGCATTTTGACTCAATGTCTGTTAATGTGACAGCGGTGGTCCTGTTACTATGCCTCTGATTGATGATGTGCCCTGGCTATGTGGCCACAGAGATATCCTTTTGGCTAACTGGTCAGTGCGCATGACTCTCACAGGGGAGGTGGTGGGTTCAATCCCCACTTAAGCCCTCCTTGGTCCTGCCACATTAAATAAATCACATTGTGTTGCTGTTCACCTAAAGCTGCATTTATCTGATTTTACGACCTGATCCAGACCAAATAGTTTTTTAATGTCCTGACATATAAAGCCTTAGAATTTAAACGGGCTGCATTTTGTTTTCTCTGGAAGTATACGTTGAATTTCAAGATTCACAAGTAGATTGTCACTATTCAAGCAGAAGTTGTGCCTCAAAGCTGAAGAGATAATCCCTTTTCTGCTTATCACCAACAACAAAAGTTAGAATAAAGAAAATTGTCACATCAGAGAGGATTAAATATTGCAGTGAATTCAGCCGTGTGTCAGTCTGAGGAATGAAACTGCTCCTAAGTCTGCTGGAATGGCAGAAAATACTTCTCTCATCAGATTTTTTTTTTTTTTAGGCTTTCTGCAGACACCTCACCTAGCTCATATAACTTATGCCAGACTGCTGCTGATGATGCTCTGTGCTGTTTTTATCACCTGCTGTTGTCGGGCCGTGCAATCCCCATGCCACGTTCGGATGGTTCTGGTCCGGATGGTTCTGGTCCGGATGGTTCTGGTCTGGATGCTCTGTAGAAGTTGGTTTGCATTTCCCCATAAAGTATGGTTGTTTCTTTCTTTTCTTTTTTTCCCCTTTTATCTTATTAAGGTGGAAATGTGTGATGACCATAAAGGGTCTTTGTGATGGTGCTTTCCATGAACTGAAGATGGTCTTTCTTTTATTGAGGCAAACTACTAGTTTTTTATATCTATTTGTCTGCACATCAGCTTGGAGGAATGTTAACCCACATGAGATGTCAGATTTAGTGCATATTTACACTTAATTCAATTCAATTCAATTCATCTTTATTTGTATAGCGCCAATTCACGACAATGTCATCTCAGGGCGCCTAACAGACAATCAGTTTGAGCCAATCTGATTGTCATTCATTGATTCATACGAGCCAATTCATAACAAATAGCCTAGC
>JBBBVU010000010.1:5903046-5918046 GCA_037177055.1 Atherinosoma microstoma
CACACACACACACACACACACACACACACACACACACACACACACACACACACACACACACACACACACACAAACAACAGAGGAAGGGCTGTTGTGAGGAAAAAATATTCAATTTTAATTCAAGTTTATTTATAAAGCACATTAGAAACATCAGTTGGCCAAAGTGCTTCCCGATTACACCTGCAATCACAGATACAAATAATCACAAATGAAAATAACAATAAAAAGCCAAGATATCCTCCATTTTGCCTTCATTGAAGGCCAGGGAGAAGATGTGTGTTTTCAGTCACTGTCCTAAAGACTGAGAGGAGCTGACAGACAGAGGGAGGATGCTCCGCAGCCTGAGAAGCTCCAGCACCTCTGGTCTTTAGCCTGGCTTTAGGGACAGCCAACAGCAGCTGGTCAGCTGACCTCAGGGCAGAGTCTAAAATAAGATGGGTCCATAGAGCACAAAGACTTAAAAACAATCAACAAATCCTTTAAATTTCACACAAAAGCAGCTGCACACAGCAGGGGTGATGTACTCACACCTCTTTGTTAGATTAAAATAAATAAATACACGAATAAAAACATGTAACCGAACAATGACAGTAAAAATAAGTACAAGGAACGAGTAAAAACATCGAAAAAAGCTGGTTAAAAAGATCATAGTTAATATAAGCAGAATAAAAAAGAGCAAAAATCATTTCATCCATCAGATCTTCTTTTTGATTCGATCCTCCATCCTGAGCGTGGACGGAGCAGCGGGTGACAGTGGAGAGGAAAAACCTCGTTTTAACAGGAAGGAAAAACCTCCAGCAAAACCAGAGTCAGGAAGGGCAACCACAAATACCATAGCCGTAAGCCAGGGAGGCGCTCGGTGCATCATGGGACATACCTCCAGCAGTACCCTGTCTAAACATCGCTGCAGATCAAGCATTGCACATACAACTCACAACACTGCATCACAAAAACTGCCCAAGAGTATCTGAAGGAAGCTGGAACTGGATCCTTCCTCCAAACTCTTCACATCCAAAATCAGGTTTTTTTCTGAGTATTTTCTGGATGATGTGCTGAGTTCAGGGTCCTCCTCCTCAGTGGGTCAGAACTGTATCCAGTGCATAGCGAGACATCTGTAAGTGGGTTAGAAGCTCAACGGACTGTCTTCTTTAACGTTAGTAGGAAACAACCCGGTGATATACGGCTCATGTTGTAGGAGAGAAGGTTGAGCTGGTTAGTCAGATTAATTAAGCTCAGTGCGATAATCAACTCTTGTCCATCCTGCCCGCAGGTTGAACGATGAGGGTTGCCAGCTTCATTGTAAATAAGGATAAATCTCATGAAATCCACCACCTTAATTTCAAAGCAGGTCAATAAGAGTCGTTTGGAATAAGAGTGAGAACATTAGAAGTTCAGCTTTTAGTCTAAAACCCAAACGCACCACAATCCAATGTGGTGTAAATGGAGGTGAAGCTCTGAAAGCTGAAGCACGGTGGTGCTTAGCTCGCACTTCCATTGCTCCACAGCTCAGTCTCTATGTGAATATAGTTCTGCAAGCCAGACGGTGATTGTGTTTCCATTCTATTGTAAGTTTTAAATGCTAAAGCGGAGCGGTTGGCTTCACCTTCTGTCCTGCATTCATTGTGTTGTGTGTTTCAGGACGGCTCACGCGCAGGGTAAAGCAGAGGCGGCGATGGGAGCGGCTCAGAAAGCCCAGGAGGAGAGTCGCATGGCGAGGGTCACCGCCAAGCAGTTCTCCCCGTCCTTCCAGCACCCTGGAAACGGTGTGCACACACATCAACACGCACAATCACCACCTATTATGAGCCGAGTGGACTTATACCTAACGGCACGTGTGTGAACACCCGAAAAAAAAAGATAAAAAACAAACACACACGTGTATTATATATACATATATGTGTGTGTGGGTTGGGGATAAAGGTCAGTGTCAGCCACCCTCCAGCTTTGCAATTCTGACTCTGTCACTCACACCTGTAGAGCGCTGCAGGTATCCAGCGCATAAGAACATGCGTGGTGACACACACGCACACACTGACTCTATGACACATACTGTACACTTCTACAGAACACACACACACACATATACACACATACCAGGGATGACAGTGATTGCTCTTTTCCCAGCTTTTCTTGCTCTCAGCGTCAGCTTCCTCCTGCCAGTAAAAACAAGCCCCCCTCTCCATGTGACGGCGAGAGCGTCCATGTCAACACGCATCAGCGCTGACATTTACTGTAGCAGCATGTTTGTTTTGATATCCCGGGCATTATCATCATCATCCATCCCACTGTTTCCTACGCATCTGTTTGCAGATAAAAGAATAAAGGGGACGGTGGGAAAAGGTAGTAGTTCAAGAGGTGGTCCGAAGAGACGGAGCCTCGTGAACTTTTCTTTTTTCTCTTCTTAGTTAATAATGAATTTCATTGTTTAACAGCAGAAAGGCAGCTTTTTTTTTTATATCCAGCACCGTAACTGAGCACATTTATTCCTATTTTACTGAATATTCTGCACGACTTGTCCCCAGATTTGACAAAATATTATAAAATACATCAAAGCGTGTAGTTGTGTTGGTGACTAATGTGCTGTGAGTTTTAGTACTGATGCATCGTACAGTTTTTTACTAGAATCTGAAAAAAAAAGAAAGAAAACCCTGGCCTAATTGGAGCCCTTCGGCTCAGGCACAAGTTGAAACAAGTGAGAGGTGTTTAGGCTTTCACTATCTAGATAGGTCTTTTCATATCATTTATACTTTCTACACAATTGTAGTTTGTTTTAGGCCTTTTTTAAAAATCATTTGATATTTTCTAACCAAATGTTCTGGTTACAATGCGATGCTGTAACTGTAATTCTCAGCCTGGTAATTATACAGAATATTTTCCATAAAACTAGTTTCATAATCACCATCCATGGTCTACTACATAACAATAGTTTTATCCCAGCTGAACTCATTCTGTAACCATGGTAACAATCTTAACATGACAGTTACATATAACATGTCCTAGTCTGTAAATATAAACTTTGTTGTCCTACATATACAATACAAAACTAATATATTGATTGTTTATAAGGCTATTGATGATGATTAACAGAGGATTAGAGCCCATCCTGCCCACCAATCTGCTGCTGAGCTGTTGTGTTTGATGTTGCCTCACACAAGTTTTCTAGATGAAGGTCTTCAGACATCACACAGATCTTTTCTTTTTTCCTTTCATGTTCATTTTATCTATGTATATAATGTTTGGTGGCATTGTTAAGGCAGGAGTAGCTTTTCAAAATGCTACCTTACAGTTGTATGGTGTGATTTTGTGATGCTGGTGATACTGGTCTTGGGCTACATCTGGAACTTAGAGAACATTAAACTATGCGTCACTGTGGATATTTTATGTCCATTTAGGCAAATTTCTTCTCTAAATCTGGCTGCTTTTTTTTGTCTAAATCTTTATCTTATCTAACATCATTGTATGCATCGGCCTGTCATGAACCCCAAACATCACAGAATGCATACTTAGATTTTGTAATAGTTATTAAAAAAAAAAATTTAAATGGGGGGGGCATCACAAAGCAGTTGCACTTAAGGCACCCAAATGGCTTGCAGCGGCCCTGCCCAGCCCAGAAGATCTTTTCATGCGCTAGGAAGCACTTAGCATGTAGCATACCAAAATGACGGGAAGAAACTCGGCTAAAAGACTCTAACAAGCATCGCCATCCAAACAAAACACAGTTCAATTTACCAGTGAAACACCTCTATTAAAAACACCTGGAAAACTGCTCATGTTCAGCTTTTTAGCTTCTACTTTGGCACCGTTCCTCATCACACATTACTTTACTCATTCCTACATGAACTAGGGTGTTTTGTTTTCTTTTGCCCAATGTGACCTGATGAATTTCTCTCAGTTCGCCCCAGAATGAAGAGTTTACTTCCAGCGCGGTTGAGCTCTGAATCTTTGTTGTGTCAGGATGTGATGAGTCGTTTCATATGATGCTCTTACAAGTCTGCTTGTCTGTTTAGCAGAACAGTGTTATGTACTCCCCTATACCCTGCTTGCATAAAAAAAGAGGAGGGGTTGCCATAGCAACCAGTCTTTCATGATGAAATATTCCACCATAACTGCCCCCATAGACCCTGCACAATCTAAGGCATCATGTCATCTCTGATAAGGGCTTATAAAAGAGGAGCATTAAGTGAGAGTCTTTTTTAGACTCAAAGGGCTAACAGGAAGAACTCCTGTCAGATTGTAACATAAGAGCTCTCTGACACTTACAGGAAATTACCAGAAGTGTTTGAAATATGGATTGTTAGGGTATCAAATGGGAAAAGGGGAAAATAAAGCTGAGGACTCAAAGCTGTGCTTGTGTCACTGATACCATTGGGTTAAGTCTGATGATTGAACCTCTGGGGGTCTGGCTGAAATAACAGAGCTGCTCTTTGCTCCAGTCGCTGTACGACTACAAATAGATTATTACATTAAACAATTGAATAATAATAGTTATAATAATTAAACAATAATTATTTCTAAATATATATATTTTAAAAATCTCTTTGATTTGATTTATTTTATTTTTTTAACTCTATTTATTTTGGGGACAGTGTATGACGTGGACGCTGCAACAGTCCACCCCATTTTTGACAATTATAAACAAATAAGCTATTATAAATGGTAAGTATTGCAAATCTTAATACTTACAGATTCTGCTTTTTACTTTAAAATAAATCATATCAGTCGTACAGGGTGTTGACTACGTGCACATGTCTTCTGATTCCACTTCCCTAGTCATCATTGTCCTCTAGCTAAACAGCACCTGTAAGCACAACATCAAGTTTTAAAGGGAAAGTACAATTTCTTGAAGTCTTAATCAAATGTTTCTGACATTCTGTGGTCAAAACACGAGGCTATAGTACAACACTTTCCTTTTGAACAATGAGTTTATATTCCTGTCAGCAACTGGAGAATGAAAGGATTATCTCCCCTCCACACCTCTCCTCCACAGGTTGGGTCTTTATAGAGATCTGTCCTGCATGTTGAGTTACCATGCCAATATACGTTTCGACCCAGATTACACTCAATAACCTTTGTAGCATGTTGTTTTTCAGACAGCGGGGGTAGATCTAGAACATTTAACATGCGGTGGCAAAAAGTCCAGCCAGGGTGGCGTTGGACAGTGTGTGAAAAACCCTAATATGTAAATGAAGTTTTTTTAAAAATCCACAAAACACTTTTTATCGTTATTCCTTCAAAGAAAACAGACGATAGGCTTGAATTAACCACAAAGCGGCGACCCTGGAGGTGACCTGTCTGATAAAGATCAACAAACATACTTAAAGGAGATAATAAAGCAAACGTGACTACATCTTCTTCAACCCCTCCCTAACTGTCTGTCGTCTTTCTCCTGTCCTGTCCAGGTATGGAGGTGCAGCGTCCCAAACGGCAAGTGTCCAGCGAGGTGGAGGGTGAGGGGTTGTCGAGTAGTGCCGGTACGGCAGAGAGTCCAGACCTCTACATGAAGAGTGCGGGCTCCGATGATCCCTCTAATGATGCTGCCACCCCTGACCTCAGCCCTCCGTCTTCCTCCCCGCCCCACACGCCGCCTCCCCCGGCCAGGCCGTCCCAACGCAGCAAGAGCGCCCGTTTCCACCGGCAGAGCGCCGTGGACCACGGGGACAGAGCGAAGGAGGGAGGGGAGAAAGGTGGAGGGCAGACGGAGATTCAGGTGTTGATGGAGGGAGGCAGCGGGGGAGGGGAAGGAGTAAAGGGGGAGTATCCCCGGGCCAACAGCTGGAGTGAGGACAGGAGGAGAGGGATGTTGGCAAAAGGAGGGAGTGGAGTCAGCGGGCGAGGAGCGAGCCGGACCAACGGACACAAACACAGCTCCTCCAATCACAAATCACGGGAGCATGGCTCGTCCAATCACAGACAGGCCAAAGGGGACAGGTGGTTGGAGTCATCCTCTTCTGCCACGTGGACGTCCGGGCACAGGAGCGTGCACGGCAGGGGGGGACGGCTTTTAGAGCAGGACGAGGAGAAAATTAGCAACTACGAGATGGAGATGAAACCTTTACAGCCCAGAGACTCCACCTCCCACAAGCCCCATGGGCACGGGGAAGAGAAGCACGGGCACGCTCACGGAGAGGGGCGCTCGCACGGCGGGCAGCGGCAGAGGCATAAGAACCGAGACGGGAGGGAGGGGGGCAAAGACTCGGTACACAACCCCGATAGACCGGGGGAGAAGATGGATTCACGGCCTCTACGCCGGGACCTCACCCTCTCCCCCCCTCTGAAATCCTCCCCCATCACGCCGGACCGGCAGGACCTCAGCATCATGCAAAGCAAAGGCAACTCGGTAAGCACCCACAACTTCCTCACACGCAAACACTCTTACTGGGATACTGGAAGTTTGGATGCTGAGGAGGATACAGATGGAGATGTAGCTGCCAGACTTAAAGTTAGTTTAACAAATCAACCGAAAAATCAATCAAAAGAATAACAAGAACCCTCACATCTGCAGGGAGAACACGCAAACTCCACGCATAAAAGCCTCAGGTGTCAGGTAACGAAGTACAAATACTTTGTTACCTTACTTAAGTAGAAATTTGGAGTATCTCTACTTAACTGGAGTCATTATTTTCAGCTGACTTTTTACTTCTACTCATTACATTTTCACACAGTTATCTGTACTTCCTGTTACATTTAAAGCCTAATTACTTCTATTCTATCCCGGCTCGTCATGCACCGTCCAGGAAGAGGGAATGTGAAGTACAAGTCTGCTTGTTAGAAGCAACTTTGGGCTCATTTTTCTGTGAAGTCGCCTGCAAATATCACTAGTTGGGGGTTTTTAGGCTTGTTTTATTGTGTAGTGTTGCTTCCTTTGGGCTTGTTGCTTGTTTCTCTCACAAGATCTGGCAACACTGGTCACAGTCCAGCAGACATATGTAGCCGGGTACAAAGATGTCCATGACAGAAACTCAAGAGAAAAGGCAAAATATACAATTATAGTCATTATGGCCTTTAGAATGAGGTTTTATGGGGATGTGGGGTCGTGCACTATGGGTCCCTGTGGCGACATTCTTTTCCTTACATTACTTTTACTTTTATACTTTAAGTAGTTTTGAAACCAGTACTTTTACACTTTTACTTGAGTAAAACTTCTACATGTTCTATTTTTAAACTCTATTATCTGTCCTTCTACCTGAGTAATGAATGGGAAGACTTGACAGCTCTGGTGCTAACCATCACACATAAACCTGTTGCAACCTCATTCAGTGCATACATACTCTGTACCCCTCATTTGTAAGTCATATTGGAGAAAAGTTGCAGCCAAATCAGTGTCATTTAATAAACATCTCCTCTTGAAGGCGTTCACTCATGAGCCTCCCAAAAGCTACTCCACGGTTAAATCAGTGAAGTTTATCGTAGGGAAAAGATTGGAAATAATGCTTCTTTTCTTTTGCTGCTGCTATGTGTGACGAGGGCTCAGTCGGCAGTTATAATGATACTCATCTTTTGGAATAAACGTGCAGTCAGTCAGTGCATAGATAAATATGGACTGTACGGTCTGTTTTGTCATACAGAGTTGTGGTTTTCATGTTATTTCTTGCAGTGGGAAAACTGTGAAAGCTTGCACTGAAACTGCTGAAAAATGTGTCAGTTTGAAGCAAAACAAAATCGTTGATACTGCAAAGCTTTCAGAAGAACTTGACTAGATTTTCTCACAGTGCCTCAAATTCAACCTGATTGCCAACATCCCTGCACTATTAGAGCTCTGAAAGATTAAATTGACTTAAGAAAAAAACTTGGTTTGACATATAATTAAGCCGCAGGTAATCAAGGTTTACCACAGAAAAATGACCGGACCCTAATTTAAAACAAACAAGTCTGATGACAACACAAAACTCAACCTGCGCATAGTTGCTGGTTTGAAAACCAGCCAAGATGGTAAAATGGTTTCCTATACAGCAAGGTGTGACCTTTCATTTCCATGGGGAGACGAGCTGTGAGGCCTTGAATGAAATCTCTGGGGTTTTGAATAGATTCCTCCCTTTGAAGTTTAGTAGAATTATTGGTTTGCAATTAGTCTGCATGGTTACTTTTAGACACATGATCCTCGTGGCCATTCTTTACCTTCATATGTTTGTGGTGTATCTGCTGCATAAATCCAAGACTATGAAGATTGTCCCCTGATAGTGTGCACTGCCATGCACAAGCTTTGCTGAGTGAGTGAGGATTTCCAGAGACGGTGATGAACTCTCATTTAATAGCAAACTTCACACTGACACATTTTATAGTGCCAGCATTTTTAATACTCTCAAAAGGAAACAGCTGCAAAGTAAACGGGCAGAGTCAGCGTTTTTTCTCTGGTTGTTTATTTGCTATGGTTCAGTGACCAATATAAGATGTCTCAACTAGTACTTTCTTATTTTCAGAGATCTGGCCATCAGCTCTGGTGGTTATGATCAAATTTAAGCGGGTTTTATTGATGATATTGATGGATGTGAAGACAGGATATAGATTCCAATGAAGCACATTATTTCTGCTCTTTATTTGTTACAGATGATTTCAGCATTGATTTTTCTTCACAAATTAGCCTCATAAGTTTATTCTATTATAGCTGTTTTGCTAAAAGCAGGAAAACACATGGTTGATGGGGTCCTTGATCAACCTGTTCACTTCCTGTTAGGAAGACATTACAGAGCCTAGAAGAGTAAGACCTCAAACATTTGACAGGCTGCTCAAAGCTTAATAAAAGGTTTCCATCCTTGTCCTTTACACACAGAGATTTCCACAGATGGAATCTTCTTATATTTTTCTTTGTAGATCTTGAGAGACAAAAGTTTTTCTGCTGTAAAGTTTTTTATGGTTCTCTGACAGAGTTTGGTACAAAGTGATGAGCTACAACCCACCCTTGCTTGGAAAGAGTAAATCTTTGGCAGATACTCCTTTTATACCCAATCCTGGCACCCACACCTGTCACCAGTTTATCTGCTGGTGGTGTAATCTTCCAATACACCGTTACTGTATATTCTACGAACCTTTCGGTCTGAATTTACCTCTCTCTCAACTTTCTTTGAGTGTGTTCCTGCATTGAATTATGAATTTGTTGATATTGTGGTTAAATAATGTTTAAAAGTCTTTGTCCCTACATGTTTCTGATATCTCAGTTGGCTGTTACCTGTAACTTTCTGAGCCAACAGAAAGAAATTCACACTCTCTTCACACCATGACAGACCAGCAGTGTGGATGTGAAAGTGGAGGTGGATTTCGTACTCCCTTTAACACCCTTTTTTCATTTCTTACTCTATATTTTGCAGCATTTCTCATGTGTGCAACCCAAAGCAACACTTTGAGTGCCTCCCTGGAGAGAAAAGCAGGAGATGTGTGTTGTTATCCCCTCTTTTTAAACGCTATTATACCCCTGACATCCACTCAGTGGTGGCCTGCTTTTCACTCCACCTTCCACTGTGGATGTTCAGATCCATTTTCCACACATTCTGCTGATGGCATGCCTCATGTGTTGCACTGAGAGATCATAACCTGAGCCTTAGAGGGGTGCAGTAGGCTAAAAATAAGTAGGGCAACATTAACATTCATTTGTAGTTGTATCTGTGGCGACCTGATGAATGTTCATTCATATTTAGTGTCCCTGCAGGGAAGCATCTGCCGCTCTGTTCATGAACTAGCGTAGAACAAGTGTGCTGCAGTAAAATGGAGCTGAAGAACCGAAGCTTTGGGTTCTGGTCAGGTTGCAAACAGCAGCCTGAATTTGCAACATTCTGAGGGCTAAACATTAACT
Organism: Atherinosoma microstoma; assembly: GCA_037177055.1. Classification (NCBI taxonomy): domain Eukaryota; kingdom Metazoa; phylum Chordata; class Actinopteri; order Atheriniformes; family Atherinidae; genus Atherinosoma; species Atherinosoma microstoma. The sequence continues at coordinate 5,912,831 of JBBBVU010000010.1, forward strand.
GCATTAAAAAGATGGACGTCGCTTCTTCTTGCATTCTGTCTAATGTCCTGCAAGAAGCCACTTGCAATAACAAGTCAGATTGTAGAGGTAGAGTCACATCCACTTTGTAAGTTGTGTGCAACAGAAAGTGGTGAGCAACCTAGCTCATTGTAGATCAGAGCGGGAGTTGAGAACATGATCTTTACGTTTGTGCTGCTTTGTGTTGTTTTAATTGTTCAAATGGTGAAACTGATTGAGGTTGTTTCAGGGTTCTTCATGAAGTCATATAAAAGAGAAACTAAGGCAAGCATTGTATGAAAATATGCTGAGAAGAAGGGCTTGTGAATCTGCCATTGGGACCAAACGTATTCAAGGCATGTCAGTTTGCATTGATGACTTTGTTAAAGGTTTATAAGGTTCATTTAGTCTTCTTTTTTAAAATCTTCCCCCCGGCAACTCCATGGTCTCTGGAGGTGAGTGTCAGGTGTGTGAAAGTATGAAGGCTCGCTCATCCCGGTTGATCGTGTCCAGCTTTAATCCTCAACACAGCCTGAACCCTCTTAGACAAGATTTCTTTATGTTTCTCTAAGTAGTCTTCAGGAATAGTTCTTGTAGGACTTTCCAAAGCTCTTCTTTGGATGTTTCTGCCTTTTGTTATGTTCTTTCAAGATGTTCCAACACTACTTCAGTAATGTTGAGGTCCAGACTCCGGGACTGTTTCTCAGTTTTACCGTCTTCTTCTATGGTCCTTTTAAGGCGTTACTTATCCCAAACGATGCTCTGGTACCTATCAAAGCTGATACTGCAGTTTTGAATCTCAAAGGGTTTGCAGAGTTGTTTGTCCATTCAGAGACACCGTAGTAAAAATGGTGGCACAAATATGGCAGTTGCCATGTATGTTTGTCCACAGCAAATAGATATAAATGGCTAATTTCTAAAAAAATAAACACATAAAAGTTATTTGAGTGAAGTGATTGGACACCAATAGAAACACAGTTTTTACTGATATATCCATTTTACTGTCATTGGCTTTTGATTTTGTTACAGGTTGCACCTTTAAGGACACACGTCCCACCATGCTGAGATATGCCAAGTTTTCAGCTCTATGGGAAGTTAGAGAATCTCTTTGCCAGGTTGTTGTATATAGACACAGGACTAGCGCTAAACGATTAACTGTTTTAATTGAAATTGCAATTTAAGACGTTGCAATTAGCAAATCACAAAGGAGCGTGGTTCATTTTCATGTTATACAGTTACAACTTCTGAAATGTCCTGAAGAACTAAAGAGACTTTATTATCATTCAAATGTACAGATTATAGAACGAAATTTCGTGGCAAGCTTTAAAAAGATGAGAATGACTAGAAATAAATAGCTAAAAGTAACTAACAATAACATCGTATAAAAACAACGTTTTGACGGTAATAAAACCTGCAAAGAATATTGGATCCGTTTTAAGCCGCAGCACGGATCAGAAATGGCTACGACGACGGTAGATTCATCTTGTTCAGCTGCGTCTACGTGATGGTTAAAGAGGTTAGGTGAGGTTAGAAAACAGTGATATTTGACTGGTTTTCAGGTGGATGAAGCCACATATTTTCCAACATGTGTTCTCTGTCTGCTGGTTGGAGCGAACGCACCTGCAGGTCTGAGTGCATCGGGGTGGAAGTCCACCGTGCACGTTACAGAAATCCTGTAGAGAGAAAGGACGTGTTTTAATGTAATAACATCAGACTGTTTAGTTTTTACTGCAGCATAGAAAACCTGTTGTAGAGGAAATGTAACCTTCAGGCTTCAGTGTTCTGGCCACAGGTTGCAACTTGCAGTCGCTCAGTGAAGCCGTTCATATCTCAGATTTACGTCCTTGTTAGATTACCGAGCAGTTCATCTCATGCAGGGTGATCCTCCGTCTCATATAAGAATACATTTCTGGAGGCTGGAATTTAGAAGGTTAGAAAAATCCCAATTAGATCTTTTTTCAAAGATCATTCAGTCCCACACATCACTGGTTCATCCTTTGAGTTAGGAGCTTCTTTTTAATGCCTGAATGACTCATAGTTTCAGCATTTAGTGGCTTCAGTAAAAACATCCCTCTGAAAATAGTCAGGTGCAAAGAAAATGAGTTTAAAAAAAGAAAAGCGAAGCAAAACTTCCAGGAGAAATCTTTTAAAGATTGTGAGAAAGAGTTTAGAGCGTGATTAAATGAGAGGTAGCTAAAAACTCATTACACACTAAATATAAATGGAGAGACGCAAATACTGTCACATGGCCTCTTTACATTTGCAGGCTGGAATAGGTTCACTGTTACTGACCCATTTCACTCCCTGGATCGGTCGTGTTGATAAAAGTATTGATTATTGGAGCTTTACATTTGGCTTCTCCGGCCGTCTGCATGGATTTCTAACTGGACGGCAGCTGTATGCTGCATTTGTCATATCTGTCATGTCACTGCCACACATTGATTTGACTAAAAGGATTTGTTACCCACTGTCATGAGGATACATCCCATCCCCGGTGACATAACACAATGTTATCCCACATATTAAGATAATCCTGTGGGAGAAGCGCAACCTTGTGAAATAAAGAAAGATCTTTTTTTGTGCTATGAGGAAAGCAGAGGGGATTATACTGTTGTAAAACCATTTTATTATTTTATTATTTTTCTGGCTACATCTTGAGTTAGGCTAGAGGACGTCCCCCCAACCGCACTAATCCTGGTTGGTAATATATTCGAAGCATTCGATGATGAAAGCAACAGGAAGCAAAGTGAAAAACCGCACGTTGTTCTCATCAGGACTACACTCCGGCCCTCTCTCACACTCACTTTGCATGAGTGCAAACTGCTAAATTCAGCTCCTCGCACAACTTGCTCACTTGGATGTGCGTTTGTCTGCAGCGGCGCGATGACACTGGAGCCAGAGGCTGCTGCTACCTGCCTGAAACACACACATGCACGCATACAGTACACAGATCCAGGCGCAGAGACAACCCCAGCGGTCCTCTCTGCACCTTAGTAACAGCAGAATGGAAAACTAGCCCCTTCCTCACAGAAAGCCCCCTATTGGTTAACCGGCGCTCTGTTGCTAGGGAACAGTGTATGCCTTGCTTCAACGGCGGCCAATCGGTGGGTGTGTGTCAGTGACAAGGGGGATGGAGGTGGGGTGCTTGTGTATGTGTGTTTGCAGCTGCAGAGAAGCAAGTGAGATCTGTGTAAAACAGGTTCACAGTATACACAGATACTATCACACACACATGAATACACGCCGAGTGCGACAAGTGTGCACGCCGAGGCGACGCACACACACATACGTCTTTAATCGGTCACTCAATCAGTCAAACTTTGTTCCACCGTTGCGTGCTGAGGCCAGTTTCCAATAGAAAAGTGTATTTTATGCAAACAATGAAACTGACTCTTGCAGCTTTATTGTGTCCACTTAGCAGAAACCATGTGAATGAAGATAGCTCTGCACGTGTGTGTCCATTTAAAGCATCATCTAGTCATCACGGAACACAGGAATGAGCCTCTGTGCCTCCCGATGGTACATATGATACATGAAGATGATTCCCCAGTGAGTCTTTCACCATGCTGCACAACAATAAGAGAGGCTGTGACAAAGAGAACAACAAAAAAAACATAAAGGAATAAAATTGCATTTCTGTATAAGGAGTAGATTTGCAGATGAACTCGATAAAAATTGTCTTTAAGATTACCATCATCTGCTGTCGCCTCTAGAGCCCGTTCCTGCATGAGCCCGATCACAGATGTGTAGATTTCAGAACTGAAAGCCCACTGCTGCATCAATGAATAAATTTCACAGGACACGTCTTTCACAGCGTCTGTGACAAATCTACCACAGAGGAGGCTTTAAACAGGTGCATGTATACATAATCTGCCCTCTCATCCTGATCCCGGTCAGCACTTGTGCTGCTGCATGTTGGATGCTCTGCAGTTTAGCCAAAGCTTCTCCTCCAGCGGGCCACAAAGGAAAGCATGGCAGCGCTGTTGTCAAGCCTGTAAGTGATAAAAGCAGAAATAAGTCCCTGCGTGGGAGAGATATGGCTGTGCGTTTGCAGTATTTCTTTAAGATGATAAAAGGCACTGTTGGGGATAATTTGTATTTGTGCTTCAAAGTTCAGATGAGGATCAAAAAGTGTAGCAAGGTTACTCGCTCGGGGCTTTTGTTCTGCATTTTGTGTCAAGGATTTGAAGTCGCTGCGCAGCTTCTTTTACTGAATCAGTGCTCTCATTATCAAAATTTGCTTTGATCCAGTGTAGAGAAGCTTGTGGCGTGAAACCGTTACCATGATGGATTAACTAGTTTACCAGCACTCCTGTCTTTCTTTCATTTATGCAGAATTTTAGACCAATTATCCACATTAATACGGCCGCCTGCCTGATATTCAGAAAGTCCCCCGAGTTAGCATCATGGCATGGATGAGATATCTAAGGGTGTTGTGAAGTGTCTGGTATACCTTTACAGTTTGTACCTTATAATCTGGAGGTATTGTACCTCTGATGACCGTCTTGTACCCTAATTTGAAAGTAGAAAATGTTTCCCATCACAGCCCAAGACAAAGATAATTATTTTTCTCTATCACACACATTCATATAACAATGAACACATCAGGAAGACTACAAGTACAAATAGTTACCTTTAAATTTTTAACCTGAATAAAAAAAACAAAAATAGATAAATAAATAAAACCAAAAATAGCAACAAATAAATAAAAAAAAGGCTTGCAGTTTTAACTCCTTAATGCCAGAAATTTTAAAAATGATTATACAAAAACAAAATGAATACAGGGGAAAAATAAAAAATAAAACAAATGGAATAAAATGAAATACAATTAAATATGAAATAATTCTATAATTAATTGATAGAGATGAATAATTATAATAAATAATATAATAAAGATAAATTATATTAGAATAAATACATAAATGAGAGTGAATAAAAGCAAAAACATGAATAGAATAAATTAATGAGATAAAAAGAAATTAAATAAACAAATACCAGATGTGTTTTTTTGCCAACAGGCATCAAGGCGTGAAGAGTTAATCCCCAAGATGAAATTCTATTGTAACAGAATCCACTGGAAAAAGTTTGAACTAACAATATACCAATTAATAAAAAATGGTTGAAATATATCAAATATTACAATATGTACATAATGAGTTACAAAGTTGGAGTTTCATAACCACACGAGGGCGTTCGGTGGTGGCCCACAGAGGAACGAG
>JBBBVU010000010.1:5926876-5942969 GCA_037177055.1 Atherinosoma microstoma
CATATATAAAAGGGACATATTACACGTTGAAGAACAAGTAAAAAATAGAAAATGTAAGCGTGCACAGATTTGGCTTAACGGCTTATTTCCAAACGTTGTCCCATGCCAGGTCACAGACAACAATTCAGAAATAACAAGGTGCAAAACAGTCATAGTAAATATTAAATAAAGTGCATATTTCAAGTGCATGAAGTTGGAGTGTAGTTCTAAGAATACAAGATAAAACACAATCACCTAGCAAGCACTCACACAGGATAAGTATACAAACTGAGAGGGCTGCATGTGTATACATGTTACGTAAGCATGTCCCACACATAGCAAGATGTAACAGGGATAAAACACTCAAACACAAAAGCAAGACAGATGTGCACAGCTGCATATATATGTGTGTGTGTGTGCGTGTGCAACTATCTAGCCATGAGAACAGGTTTGACTGGTTATAAGCCAGTTTTTGAGATAGGATGATACTGCAGCCCATCAGTCAGTGGAAGGTTATAAAACCATTTCCAAACAATCTGGTGTCCGTTTTCCCAACCATGATAACTCTGGAACAATGTGCTTTGGACAGATCAGACCCAAGTCTGGAGAAAAACTAAACCCCTCAAACCAACAGTCCAGCAGCTTGGGCTTGTTGTGGACACCTTGCAGTCATCGATCAGACCGTGAACTCCTCTATTTACCAAAGTATTCCAGAGTCAAATGGGAGGCTAGCTAAAACTAAGCCAAAACTGGCTCATGCAACAGGACAAGTTGGTTTATTTATCTAATTGGGAGAGGCAGGTTAATAAAAAAAAAAGCATGATGTAAATATGCCGGATTATAGCAACGGATGCTCATTTCCATCTGTGGTCCCAAAGCCGGTAAGAGGATAGAATAAAAACAGCAAAGATTTAGAATAATTGATACATCAGATACACAGGAACATTTTCCTAGAACAGGAGGTCGACTATTCTGGACTTTACTGACAGGACAGCCGGTCCAAAGCGATACCACATGGTCCCCTCTTGTGCTGGTCCTGGTCCTGGTCCTGGTCCTGGTCCTGGTCCTGGTCCTGGTCCTGGTCCTGGTCCTGGTACCACTGTCAGTACTCCGGAGAAGCTAGTTGCAGCAAATATACAACAGAAAGCCAAAATTTATTTATAGAGCACATCTCATGTAGAGGACAATTCAAGGTGCTTTTATATTGCAGAAAAGTACATTAAAAACAAAACAAACTTTTAGAAAGAAATTAAATGAGAAAAAATGAATCAATAAAAATTCTAACGAGTGAAGAATGAGTGAAAGAGAAAAGAATGAAGGTGTTTACATGGTCCAGTCAACGTTCAATGAACTCGAGCAACACTGTAAAGAGATGTGGAGCAAAATTCCTCCAGAATGATGTGAGACGGATAAGTGCAGATGATCCCCTCCAGCTGCTGCTAAAGTTGGTTTTACAAGCACCTTCTCCATTTAAACTGAATTTATGTTCAATAAATAACAACACGGTGTCATATGCTGCTGTTATTCATCTCAGGTTGCAGTTTTCTGTCTGGAAGAACTGCTCAGAAACCACTTTACTGATCTGATGCCCAAAACCTTTGAATTGAAGGAGTGTGTACTTTCTTTCACTTCACCGTACATCCGCATCAACAAGGATGTTTTTCCATCTCTTTATTTGTGTGTGTGATCTCCGAGTAGTTCTGTGGCCTTTCACACTGTCCATGAACTTTATTTGAGCATCTCACGAGGATGAACCGCTGCACAGTCGCATCCAGCCTACAAGCATCAGCTGCCAGCTGTGCTCTCTCCGTCTCTCCCTCCTACACTTGTCCGCCTCCACACACACCAGTCAGAGGAAGGAGCTTCCTCCGAGTCGGTGCTTGTTGATGGCAGATCATCTTTTGGCAAAGCCCTGCGCCTACTCCACCGTCAGGCGAGGCGTTTAGAAGGAATACTGCCCCCAGTGAAACCTCTACGGCTTCACAAACACACATTCGTGGACAGAGTCTCCAACTGCTTCTCTCAAAACTTACACCAAAGACGATGACATCATTTATACTATACTTGCAAGATATCTGAAAAGAATAAATAGTAGTCGCCATCTGCCTTGCTTTTGTAGTGCAAACTGATAAAAGTACAATGCATGCACTGTATCATCTAAGTTGTGTGGCCTCTGAAGGCAAAACCTCAGAAACACATGCAACATGTTAAGTTTTGAAAGGAGCAGAATCACCAGACCTGCCCGTTCTATATCACTTCTTCCGGGATAAATGAATCAAATTGCACTTGCGAAGCTCGGTGCGGTAGGAAGCAGGTGCTGGGACCAGATCAGGACTCATTACTTGCACTTTCCAGCTTCTTCTCCACTGAATCAAAGCTCAGTGAAAGTCATTTCCTCTGCATTCGTTGGCCGTATTCTTTCTTTCCATCCCTTGAACCCATGGTAGACCAACCTCTCTGTTCATTTGCATGTGTGTACATCAGAGTGTGTGAACATGTGTGCCCATCCTTGCCCTTCATGATTGGATGGCGGGATGGCTAAGTCTGTTACCATCGGTAACAACTTCCAGGAGGGCTAGAGGTTTTTTTTTTCTTTGCTGTTCTTGTTCTGTCCGACAGCATTTCTCAAACTTCGGACCGGAGCAGAAACTCGGCTGTGGGCTCATTTCTGCTGTTTAGTCTAATGTGCCTGCAGCCTGAGAGGCAGAACAGTGGATTTTTTATTTCATTCTGAGTCCCAGACTGGGACAGGTTCAAGAGGCTCCGCTGTATGCCATCAGCCTGGTGACGATGCCCTATGCCACCCTGTTAGTCTGCAGCATGCTACAGCATGCCAAGCTCTCTCTCTATAGTTTGAATCTCCTCTTTCTCTCCTTTCTTTCTTCCTTTCTTTCTCTCTTCTTTCTTTCTGTCTTTCTGGGAAATACTCTGTTTTTGTTTTTCAGTTGTGTGGAGAAAATAATGAAAGTGTTTCAAAGAAAAACTCTCGGCCTGGTGTGTTTTTTTGATCCGTTGTCTTTTCATACTTTTTGTGTGCAGTTTTGCAGCATCCCTGATGCAGAGAAGGAGTGGGCCCTGGTTGAGAAGGAGGAGTGCAGTTACTATGGCAACCTTAACTGAATTTTTCCCGTCAGCAAAAAAAGGGGAGAGGTCTTCTTTGTGGGCAGGGTTTACCTTGTGTTGTCAATGAGAGGATGAACGGGGGGAGGTACATTTATAGAAAAGATTGAAAAAGAATACAATAAGATAAGAAATTGGGATTATAAATGCGTTATCGATCTGAAGAGCAGGGGTTTTAAATCATCTGAATTTAGACAGAATGTTTTAAAGTCTTTGAGGATGCAGCAGTCAGCAGACAGATATCTGGCGCCATCTTCTGGGCTAAGACATGAACTACAACACATTGCATGCATCAGATGTTTGATCATTAATTGTCTGATTCTTTTTTTCCTCATAAAAACTTAAAACACCTGCTAGAAAAATTCCTTAAATGGCCTCTTTGCCTCCTCCCTCCATGAAAAATCCAGTTTCATTATAAGTTTCATCACTGGCTACAAGATGTTTGTGTTCTCAGTCTTTCTACAACACTTGGCTCAGGATTGGTTCACAAATGACTTTTAATGCTTCAGATCCTGGCTGCAGGTACGTGCCTTAAAGTTTACACTGCTTTAGAGGGATTACAGAAACGTTTAACTTGCGACTAATAAATGTGAAATCAGTCTTTCTGCTTCAAACTCTAAACACACATCATTCTAAGATATGTTTGAGTGGAAGAGCATATTAGCAGCCAAACTTTCCCATTATCGCGAGCACAACTTCTCCAGCTTTCTTCATGTCTTTCTGCTTTGAACATTGGCTGTTTTCCCCCTCTTTCAGATCAGTGCTTGTCCCTGACCATTTTCAGTGTATTGTTTTTGCTTGTTAAACCATTTAACTCTGACCTAGGAATCATTCAAGCATCATTCAAGAGCTGTTAGCTTATAACTTGGCACATCTCATCATGCGGTGCAGAAACTGGACCAGCAGAGGACAAAGAAGAAGAGTCATGACTCAGAACTATCTACAGCAGATGATCGGTATCTGAAAGTGATGTCCTCCAGAAATTACCCAACAAAGACCTGAATCAGGACCTGAGAGACGCATCTGGACCTTCAGCTCATCCATCTACTGTCGGCTGGAGCCTCATCAGAAATGGTTTCATGGAAGGGTGGCTAATTCTTAACGAAGGTATGTCACATGACACAAGAACAGGGCTGAACACAGTAACAACAGGTCTGATGGAGGATGAATCCTCCCCAGAGCCCAGAGCTCAACATTATTGAATCAGTGTGGGATCATCTGGACAGAGAACAGAATAAAAGGAAAATAAATAAATAAACATCTAAAGAAGAGCTTTAGAAAGTCCTTCAAGGAGCCTGGAGATCTATAGTCTACGATGGTTCAGGTTGTGTTTAAGAATAAAAGTGCTCAAATCTGATTTTGAATTAAAAGCCCTGTAGAAGTCCTGTTTATGTTTACTCTCGCATCAATAAATCACTGCACCTCATTTTCCAGGCTAGAGATGTGCACAGTACTGCACCTAAACTAACACCATACGCTTGTTCAGAAGAGTGTGATTTTATATTCTTAATTCATTCCAGTAAAACTCAACATTGTGTCCATATAAATTCATCAAACCTATAGAATTAGAAAACATTCTTATTGTTTATTTATTCATTATTTTAGTGTTTCAATGCATTTCTGATGGATTCCTTTTAATAATCAACAAACATGAGCCTATTTCTCATTAATTAACAGCCTGATACAAAGCTATTAATTAAAGGTAAAGTTAGCAAGTTTCATAATGATGACTGCCATGAAAACACGCTGAAAAGAGTCTCTGCTACTTTAAAGACTTTAAAGAACTCAGCCGAGACGCTTATGAAAACACGGGGAAAGAAGTGGAGTAGGAGGCCAGCGGAAACCCTCTCTGAGCCAATGACGACCAAGGCCTTGATGACAGACGGCTCTTTAAACCAATCAGAGGAGAGAATTCCTAAAGTGGGCTTGTCTTATTGCCAGAATTGGGAAAAAGTTATACACTGCAGTTTTTTTTTTAAGTTTTTTTTTTTTTTTCCGTTTGGACTCATGGCAGAAAGCAGGGAGCCATCAGTTACCACTCGCTCTGAGTTCATTCACGGACAGTGAAAAAAATAAAAATCCTCCTCCAGTCTCAGCGGCTCAGCGGCAGGACTTTTCTCCACATGCAGTTTGATGAGGTAATGTCTCGGAAATGTTATAATGTCTTTCCCAGTTGTCGCAAGCAGTAGCTCCAGGCTCCTCTAGGTTTGTTTTTAAACTTTCATTCCGGTGGTCCTGGCCGGTGCTATAGCGGCTCCTGGTTCAGGTTTAGGGACACCATGACGGCGGTGGAGCTTGACAGGAAGGAGCCGTGCGGGACAGAAAAGTCTTGGGGAGACTGCGCGTCTCCTTGAATGGGGGCGGCGTGTTTTGATCCTGCGTGTCTTTCTGCAACAATTGTCCCTGAGCCGTCAGGAGGTCTGCGGTCCGACCGGCGGAGTGGGACACGGCGGTGGAGCTCCTGGCTCCCTTTGTGCTGCATGCGGGGAGATTCTGGTCAGAAAAAGGCCTGAACAGCCGCCGGTTCGTCAACAAAGGAAATCACTGTTGCTTCTTTCTTTTTTTTCTTTTTTCTTTTTTTTTTTTTACCGCCGTGGACACAAACACCGACCGGGTGTGAAGTGAAGAAACAGTGTTTAGGTTAAAGTTTACTTCAGGAGCGACGCTTGCGTATTTACGCACGAGCACGCGCGAGTCTGAAAGTGTGAAACTTTTCATTGCAGCATTCATTCGGGTGGATGTGTGAGGATGGTGGAGAGCCGGAGCTGCGTCCAAAGGGAAGGGGTGTACCGCTGGTTCTCCTCGCTCACCTCAGCGCAGAGAGCGGAGTTTCTGTGCGGCCTGCTGGATCTGTGCGTCCCCATCGAGCTCCGTTTCATCGGCTCCTGCCTGGAGGACTTGGCCCGCAAGGACTATCACTCCCTGCGGGATGCGGAGATCAAAGCCAACAACCCCGCCGACTTGTCCGGCCTCACCAACATCACGGACGAGGTGGTGCGCAGCAAGTTGCTGGTGTCTCTCGCCCTGCTCGGCTCGGACAACCAGGAGGCAGCGGGGGTCTTGTACCGGACCCTGACCCACATAGACACGGTGATCAATAACTACGGGCTGGCGCTGAACGACGGGAGGACGGAGGAGCAGTTCCTGCTGCTGTTCACCATGGCCTCCAACCACCCGGCCTTCAGCTTCCACCAGAAGCAGGTGTTGAGGCAGCAGCTGGGTCAGATCCAGGACATCCTTCAGGTGAGGGAACAGGTCCCAATGTTTTTTCTGTTGAGATCATCTTTGGTGGAGCAAAAAGTGGCGCTTAGAAACAAGATGGGAAAAAATCCCAGCCAGATGCAAGGTTCTTAAACCCTTGTGCGCTCCTAAACCACCCAACACGTCCACGCACATAAACTCCTATAAAATCATCATACATCAACATTTTTCAGCACTTTTTTCATAAATCACTTAAACAACTTTAAACTAAAAAAACAACAACAAAAAAACCCAAATGTTAAATTATTTATAGGATTTTAACCCTTTAAATCGCACGATTCCTCCCATAAAAGTCCCCAGAGAGAGTTTCTGACATTACATAAAAATACTAAAGCCATCTAATTAATAAGGCTGCTTATCTTTGACATATCCAAGCCCCATCCCCCTAATATTTATTATGTGGGAAATGATTCATGTTTTTTTTTTTCTAAATTAAGAATAAATCATCCAAACAATAATTAGTGTCCATTATTCCTTCTTTTGACTTTCATAGCCTAAATATGAACTTTTAAAGGGTTAAAAGTCTTAAACTAATTGAATGCTTGGTAGTTTTGAGCAGGTCTGGACTTGTGGAAATAAATGCTGCATGATGATTTTCTGGGTTTTTAGGGAATAAATGTGGCTACTGATTGAGTGAGAGGAAGCAAAAGTAGTGATGCATGTGAGAATGATGACCTATAAGCTCATAGAGCTTCCCTATAGTTGATAGCTCCTCACAGCCGTGACAGGTGAGGGTTTTTTCTTCCGGCTGGAGGAAAAGAAAGTGTCTCTACGGTGGGAGAAACCAACGCTAATCACAGGGGGAATAAATTACAAATGAGTGCAGCACACTTACATGTTAGCTCACCACCAAATTACAGGTGAGGCTTGGTCAATGACAGGCTGCCTGTGAATGCAACACACCTCGGTTACGTGATATTTAGCTGGTAAATGGTATTCTTGAAGGTGAAAGCTACAAACAGCCAGTTTAAGTTTAGGATGTTTTCCTTTTGATGGATTATATTCATCATTCCAAGACTGCAGTTCTGTCAAACAGAAAGTACACCCTCTGTCAATTCAAAAAAATGACATATTATGGTCTTGAATTGAAGTAAACACATCCTCAGAGGAGCAGCAATGCATGATTTATATATGATGTCACCAGTCTTCAGCGTGGTTTTGGAGGATTTTTGGTCCTCTAGTTCAGACCCCACCACAGCCTTTCATCCAGGTTGAGGTCTGGACTTTGACTGGATCGTGTCGACGCCTTCTTTTCTATTTCAGCCGTTCTGTTGTAGGTCTGCTGCCGTGTTTGGGATCATCGTCCTGTTGCAGATGGACTCGTGTTTGACTCCAGAACACTTTGGTATCCAGAAGAGTTCATGGTCCACTCAATGACTGCAAGGTTGCTAAACCAGCCCAGATCATCAGCCCTCCTCCGCCATGCTTCACAGTTAGCATCAGCTGTTTTGGTCTGAATTGCTGCGTGTCTGATCTCGTCTGTCCAAAAGACATCGGGCCTCATTCATCAATATCTTCTCACATTAGATTGGTGAATACCAATGTCTGTGTAAGCTGAAAGCTGGACCTACTTTGTTATGAGTGACGGGTCGCGTGAACACCGGTCAGAGACGAGGGAAAAATAATAAACATGATAGCGAGAGACATGAAGGTAAATAAATAGTAATGATAAATATGTGCCATGAAACTGGTTATAAGTTATAACTTGGTTATAAATAATCACACATGAGATTCAAATCATATAAAAGCAGCTTTATGTACAAATGGGTCATTAATTACTCCTGAACTTGGACAGCAGCCTGCAGTCTGGTCCCATCAGGACGGACATCCTCACAGTGAAGTAGCTAAAGGGGGAAGAGGTAGGATGCGTTTTCATCTCTCTGTATATACTGAACAGTTTGTAAAGGAAACAACCTTCTGCTGAGGCATCCTCGTAAGATGAGGCGCACCGGTGAAAAATAACCTCCAGGTGAGTCAGAAGGTTGGTCAGTGGTGTTATTAACCAGGTGCCCAGGGCATCACCTCCACCTCCTAATAAACTATTCATTATAATGAAAATATTATTAGAATATTTCGGGATTGGTTATCGGCCAAATTTGTTGTAAAATATCGACAAAATTGGATATCGGCCAAAAATTCAATGTAAAGCATCCCTAAATAAAAAGCATTCAGCAGGTGGACGTGGACGTTTATAGACTGATATTCAGGTTGCAGCAGAAACAAACCGGGCTTGAATGAATGAAAACAAACATTATTTTTCCCCTAAGGAGAAATTACAATGTTAGGACACAATCTGTATCTTTTCATTTATTTAGATATAACAAAATGTTTTTGTAAAGGAACTGAACATCAGAAAACAACGCAAACACTGACACGTTCGTAAGAGTTCTCCTGAGTGTTCGTAGGGTTTATTCTGACCTAAGAACAAATCCAAGATGTTCATGAATGCCTCAATCTTTAAGGATGACTTGGAAACATTTATTCTGAAGAAGGGCTGTTGGATGAAGCCTGATGTTGCAGAAATCTTGTGGTTTGTTTATGTTGCCATGTTGTCCTGCAACCCTTCCAAACAAGCCCTGCTTGTCATGAACTTTAACACTTAACGCGCTAACAGAGGCCTGGAGAGTCTGGGATGTAACTCTCAAGTTCAGGCTCTCTGAACTTGTCGGGTCGATGAAATATTTCCTCTTAAGAACAATCTTTCTCATTATAGAGGGTGTATTTCCATTTTCACGTGACTGAGTCGGATGCCGCTACAAACATTTTGGGTAATATCTGCTAGAATTTGGAGCAAAAACAGAAGATTAACAACATGTCAATCACCAGGTTACCCCGGAAATGTGGACATTTTTCCTCAAAGCAGTAACTGTGAAAAGGTGTCTTTGCCTCCTGTGTAGACTAGAAATGAGCAGATAAAGACTTGTACCTGTCATGTCTCCACTTGCATGTTACAAGTAGTCATATTTGTGCTCTCCAGCCTCTTACTGAGAGAGTTTGTTGTTTCAGGCAAGCAGAGGAGGAGGAGGAGGAGGAGGAGGAGGAGGAGGAGGAGGACCAGCAGCAGCAGGCCCCTGGAGTGACCGGGCTGCTGTCTGTTACACTCAGCCACATCACTACCATCAGCATCAGCCCATATCGCTGCCTCAGGCCCCCCCGTCCTCCTCCATGCCCGACAGCAGTGCTGCCTGCCAGCCCTGCCCCTCTCCCTGCACCTGCTGGAACAAGGTAGAGACGGATCCCCGTTTATTTCTGCTGCTGCAAAATGATCAAAATGGCTTCCAGACGGAAACAAAACAAAGATTTAACCAGTCTGGTTATAAGTGAATGAAAGTTTCTCATCTGTTGCTCTAATGCATGACTGACAGCCTTTCCAGATGTAGAATTACACACCAGTTATACTGGGATTATGCTGCAGGGATTATACTGGGACGTGTTCTTCTTCCTCCATTTACATTTCCATGAGGAATGTGTTTTCAGTGTTTATGGTAAAGCTTGGACAAGGTTTCCAAATGAGAGCAGAAAGGAAAGTTATCCCAGTAGCATAGAATTGGGGTTCCCAACCTGAGGTCCTGGACCCCTCAAGGTCCCCCAAAGAGCTCAGGGGGTCCCAGAGGCATTGATTGCTCAGAGGCAGGGTGATTTAAATGAAGGCCACATCCACACAGAGACGAGTTGAGGTGAATCCGCTTTAGTTTTTAATCATTTGAGTGTTTCGTTCACATGGAAGCAGAGTTTTTGGAGCCTGAAAACACTTTGCACCTTTTCATTAATGAGATATCCTATTCTACAGTCATTTAGCAGACACTTTTCTCCAAAGCGACTTACATCTGAGAGAACAACGCAAGCAAGAAATCAAACATGAGGGGACGTCATGATTAAGTGCTAGTCAGACTGTTTCCTTCCCCCTCCCTACAATAGTACCTTTGTTTAATTACCAGATCACGATTTCATCACACAATATCATCTTGGGTGTAAGTGTACGCAGCTTGTTCAGCGCTGAGTTGTGCCAAAGAGCTGGATTAATCTTTCTAACTCATCCCGGTGAGTAGGAGAGTTAAGCTAAGTGCGGAAATGCTCCTTGAACAGCCGAGTCTTTAGCGTTACATCCCTGAGAAATGCCACAATGCAGAGGACTTGTCCGTATTTTGAGAAGAAAAAACAAACTAAGGCTATATGTTGGTAATTAGCTTAACTTTGGTTTTATCAAAGGAAAGGAGTATCATTGACGGGGACAAGCAGCTAATGAAGCATAAAACCAAGCATGGTGTCAAGTTTACTGGTAGTTGCATGAAGGGGGTCCTCAGGGAAAATAGGTTGGGACCCAGTGCCACAGAGCCTCATTCACCAACCATTCGTACCAACAAGTTTGTTCTTAAGTTCTATTTTAAACTTTATACCGTACGAATATTGGGGCATTCATGAAAATATTTGTATCTTGGAATAATTCTCAGGTAGGAACAAATCCTACTTGTGAAGATTTGAATACCGACATGTTTGAACAAAGTCAGCATTTGTGTCTTTTTCTGCTGTTCTGTGTAATGAATAATTACAGTCGTGTTTTTAAGATAACTTTTGGTCATTTATAAAACATTTTGTTATTTTTAAATAAATAGCGAGATATAGCAGATCATGTCCTTCCCTCAGGGGAAACTTCAACTATTTTAATTAGTTTTTTTAATTCAAGAACAAGTCGCAGTCAAAACGGGATTTCATTCTTTTTTCTTTGAAATTGTCCAGCATCATGACAGCAGAATGAAGGTCTGGCGGCTGCGTCGCATCCAAGAAAATTACCTTGCCAAGAGGATCCTTTTGGATATGAGGCTCCCCTTGAATCTTAAATATTATTCTTTATTTTTATATATTTATTTATTTGATTGTTTATTGTGGAATTTACATATAATTGCTGGAGTGGACCGGAGGAGCAACAGAGGAGAGAAGGTGAGAGTGAAGAGATGAAAAAGCAGAGAAAGAAACAAAAGATAGAAAACAAGCACAACAAGCCGAACAGAAAAACCAAGCAGCTGCCACTCCTGTAAAGAAACAGTAGACGTCGTGAAACCTCACAGAAAACACAGCAGACAATCATCAGGAGCACCTGAGGCATGAAAAACTGGGAAAACCAAGAAAAACAACAGTTTACTACAACAGTAGCTTTTTATTATGATAATTAGTTTATTAGGAGGTGGAGGTGATGCCCTGGTCACCTGGTTAATAACCCCACTGACCAACCTTCTGACTCACCTGGAGGTTTTATTTCATCGACACACCTCATCTTAAGAGGATGTATAAGAGAGATGAAAATACATCCTACGGTGCACCTCTTATCTCTCTAGAGATGTTTTCTCTGAGGATGTTCGTCCTGATGGGACCAGACTGCAGGCTGCTGTCCAAGTTCAGGAGTAATTAATGACCCATTTGTACATAAAGCTGCTTATATATTATTTAAATCTCAACGTGTGATTATTTTTAAACACATGTTTTACTTTAATAATGAAGACAAACTGGTTTCAATTCATTATCATAATAAATTTTCATTCATTTCTTTTGGCATTCTGATTTTTTTTTTATTTTCCACGTCTTCAGCGCTGTCTACGCCTGTTTGTCTGGAAGTCTCAGGGTGTTTTATGGGTGTTTACGGGTGTTTACCTGCAGAGTAGGGCAAGCTGGAACGTACTTTCACCTTCCAGAGACATTGGTATTTACCAATCTAAAAGGAAAGGTAGGAACAGTTTTGCCGTCTACGAATACGTCCGTGAATCTGACGGAGGGTTTTCGTGAAAAAAAACTTCTTAAATACAACTTGAGAACAAATTTAAGAAGATTTGTAAGAATATATTAGTGAATGAGGAACATAGTTCTCAACTATGATACACGTACCATTGGTGGTATTCGCGCTCCCTGTAGTAGTACGCTGAAATGTTTTCCCACATCAACCAATTTACAAGTTATACTCTGAGTAATCTGTAAATTACATATAATAATATAATATTATTATTACATTCAAAACATCTCTGATTTTCCTTGGTCCATCAAAGTCAAACAAACGCTGGGAGAGAGTTTCAGATGGGAAGTTTCCACTGAAGCTGATCGCAGCTCCAGGTGACCTGAGGTTTTTGTTACGGTGCTGAGAAAAATGTCCCATGACATGATGACAGATCCAAGGATGATGTCTCTGACCTGACACGCTGCGTACTTTGTAAACTGCGAGACTCTGCGATAAAGGTTTTGCTTCACTTGCTGTCATAGAAACAAAACCCCGACGCATTGATGGAGATTCTGAAGCTAACATCTCATCCAGATCATTGGTAACAGTTTCTCCACTTACTAATTATCTGATTGACTTTAACGTCATTTCAGTAACCAGATAAATGAGTTTGTATATATAATGTTGTTCCATCCAACACTGTGCATGTGTAAGACAGCAGCGATGGCATGATCGGTTAACGTGACATATTCACCGCCCCATAACAAGCTAAACTAGGTCACTTGGAGCTGCTGTCAGCCTCACTGGAAACTTCACATCTGAAACTCTCCCACTGCGTTTGTTTGGCGTTAATAGACCAAATATAACCAGAAATATGATAGTTTGAATTTGATAATAAAAAAAAAGATTTATCCAGGTGAAAACTGGGATGAACAGGCAGAAGGTTTCTTTCTGTATTTGTTCACCAAATGGAAAAAATCCCATTTGTAGGTTTTATTGTCATACAAAGTGCTTTTTTTTTTCCAACCAAGATCTAAATATTTGTGTATTTTTGCTAAATTCAAACCAAACTAGAACAGCATGGAATTGTAGAGGCGGACAAACGGTGGGAGGATAATACGATGCTGTAACTCATCGTGTGGCCAAAGACATTAATGTCATTGGTTCAAGTTTATTTATATAGCACATTTACTGCAACCCGAGTTGCCCAAAGGGCTGAACAATAAAACAACTACACAGTAAAACAATAAAATCAGTGAAAACAAATGACATAAAACCAGAATAAAAAGCAAAAGTAAGAAATAAAAATGTCAAGCTCGACTACGTTTAAAAGCCAGTACAAAGAAGTGGGTCTTAAGCAGGGACTTTAAACCAGAAACAAACTGGGCAGCTATAACGTGGAGTGGCAAACTGTTCCACAACTTCAGAGCAGAAACCGAGAAAGCTCTGTCACCCCTGGATTTGATCCCAGAAGAGGAGACCTTCAGAAGGAGCTGGTAGAAGACCTCAGAGCCCTGCTGGAGCCTGCTGGTGCAGCAGCTCTGATAAATACAGAAGAACCAAACTGTTTAAGGCTTTAAAAACAAGTAATAAAAGTTTGTATTGAACCCTATAACTAACGGGAAGACAGTGCAAAGTAGCAAGAACAGGGATGACGCGATCCCGTCGTCTCCTCCCTGTATGTCAGTGGTTCTGGTTCACAAAGATTTTTCAGCCAAGTACCCCCTAACCAATGCAGAGCTGTTTGGTTGGGATCAGAAGTAAACAGGACTGCACCATCAGAGCCCAAATTTGTTAAAATGAAACACTTTCACATTTCAGACATTTTAAAAGGACCTACTTAAAACACGTCATCAATAATTCATGACTAAATTCATGAGAAAACATGTTAAAAGCATGATAAATGTCCTCTCCTGTTAGTTTTTCCTCCACGCTTTTGCAGAACAAAGACGTCTTTATAAACACCGTTGCCATCAATGTATCAAACAAAATCAACAAGTTGTGGATTTTCACTCACATCCATCCATTCATCCAGCTGGAGTGGAAATTAGTCTCAAAGTTTTTCCACAACTTGCTCAACAGTAGCCGTGTTTACACAGACACACGTGTTTGGATTAAAAGGCTGATCAGAATAAAAATATTTCATGTAAATGCAAAACTGAATACTGAGAATACATTTTCTTTTTAATTCAACTCAACTCAACTTTTTATTTATAAAGCACTTTAACACTAGGTTAGTTGAAAACAAAGTGCTGAACACATTATAGAAATAAAATCAAGTGCAAAATAAAAACAGGAACAATTAAACTTATAAACTTAAACTATAAACTTACAGATATATTTTATTTATATTTCTGGATTATCAGAAATTTTACAGAAAATATTTTTGTTATTCTTATTATTCTCAAGTACCCCTTGGAGTGTCCCAAAGTACCCGTAGGGGTACTTGTACCCCCATTTGAGAAACAGTGCTGTAAGCAACCGGGCAGCTGCAATCGGTGCAAAGACGACTGATCAAGGCCGTAATCCAGGGAGTTGCTTCAGCCTGACTGGGACATGATGAGCAGGTGGAGGACTTTTTCTAGGTCTTTCTCAGGCAGGTAGGGCTTTATCTTACCAAGCAGCCTCAAATAAAGGAAAACACTTTTTTTCTACCGAGCTGACCTGCCGATGGAAGTTAAAAGAGCCATCAACGATCGCTCCGAGACCTTTCACATGGGTTCGACCGCGAGCACTTACAGCAACATTCGGAAGCTCAGAACTTTCAAAGACCCCAATTTCAGTTTTCCCGTCGTTTAGATGGAGAAAGTTTAGTTCCATCCATGCCTTTACATCTTTCAGGCAACTAAGCAGATTTGTAAGTGAATCTCTGGTTTTTAAGGGGACATTTATCTGTACCTCAGCAATGGTAGGCAATATTGTGCTTTTTAGATATTGACCCCAAAGGCAGCCTGTACAAGGAAAACAGCAATCACATGAATGTGTTGCATTCTGATGAATGCTGCTTCTCTGTGATTGTGTAGGCACCTCCTCCTCCTCTTAGGTGGTGGCCTGTCAACCAATCGATGAATTGGTAAATCTGGTGAATTTTCCTTGACCCATAAGAATGTGTTTGTGACCAGACGTGAAAGTTCTGTGAAGGAGTTCCCTCAGAAGAAAAATCTTTCTTCTCACCAGGACAAACCGTTTATTTCTAAACCAAAGACAGAAAGAGAATGCTTTCATTGCCACAGACTTGGTCATATTGCTTCTGATTGTCTATCTCTGAAACGTAAACAATCAACCCAGGGGAGTCAACCAAAAGGAGTGGGTTTGATAAAAACAACTAAGTCCAAAGATACCGAGTGTACAAAGGAGGAACCTGATCTTTGCTTCAAACCATTCATTTTTGATGGTGCCTTATCCTTAACTGGAAAACCAGATGATGAACATCCAGGGTCCCGGTCTCTAATTCTTTCAGATGTGCTCCCTCTGAATGAGCAGTCCTCTTGTCATGCCAGTACTTTAGTTCAAGGTGTGGAAATGGGTTATGTTCCAGCCCCCCTGCATCAGGTGTATGTTAAGTCTGATCTGGTGAGTGGTTTCTTTACAGTAGCGGTACGGCCTTCCTTCCCAGTTAGAGGTGTCCAATTCATCATGGGTAATGACATTGCTGGAGGAAAAATGCATTCTGTTCCTGAAGTCATAGAGGCCCCAGAACCGACTTCACATGAGGATGAGCTGTCACAGAGTTTTCCATCAGTTTTTCCTGCCTGTGTTCTTACAAGAGCTCAGTCATGTCAGAAAGCAGAGACCAACTTGGCTGATTCAATGTTTGCCCAAACCTTTGCTGGAGAGGAATCTCTGAATTTGAGAGGTAAAGAGGTTGAGTCTAAGGAGCCTCCAGAGGTAATACATGAGCTTCCTGGCACATTTTCTTTGAACTTGCCTGTGACACGAGAAGCCCTTATTGCTGCACAAAAATCTGATTCCTCTTTGGCTAAATGTTGGTCTTCTATTTCCAATGCAGGAGCAGGTGGAAATTATTCC
>JBBBVU010000010.1:5947575-5970468 GCA_037177055.1 Atherinosoma microstoma
TGTGTGTGTGTGTGTGTGTGTGTGTGTGTGTGTGTGTGTGTGTGTGTGTGTGTGTGTGTGTGTGTGTGTGTATGAGTGAGAGAGTGAGTCTCCAGTGAATCCCCAGGAAGTTATAAATGCTCCTGCTGGCTGTCTTGCCTTCTCTTAGCGCTCTGAAGGGAACGACAGAGCGATCTCATAATGCACAGAGTTTAACTGGGATGTGTCACAAAGTGGCCGAAGGCTGGAACGTTGTTGCAGGGTGAAAGCTCGCCACAGTTTTAAGAGGAAGAAGGGGGAAAGTTTGAACACACTGGTTGCTGTGGTAGCCATTACTGATCTTCCACATTATGTATTATGGAGTATGGTTTTACCACCATGGATTAAAGTTCAGTATCTTAGCTGCAGAAATGTTCCTTCATGGTAGTGTCACAAAGTTTGTAGCAAATAGAAATCGGCTGTAAGCGTAGCATTGACTATAATAAAGGCCCTCTGGATGCAGAGGCCATGCATGTAGTTGATGCATGCATCCAAAAAATACGGCAAGACCGTGTTTTGCTTCTATCTATGTTCTTTACTTAATACGTCTTGCAAACATTACAGAAAAAAGAATGAACAAAAGAAAATGAAAAAGTCTCCTTATGAGTAAATAAACCTAAGCACGTTCAGCCTGTCTGCTCATGACTCAACTCATTTGTATTCAAAAAAGCTGAAAAGCAGTTTACAGCAGTACAGCGAGTGGAACTTGGAAAACATAAATATTTATAGAAACTAGCAATTCTTCATGAGTGCTGTTGGTGCTTTGTTAATGTTCTCAAGTTGCACTTAAGGAACGATTAATGGAGATTGTTTTCATCCTTAATTAGATGGTTTTACTGCTATTAGAGCAGATGGAAAAACCCAGTTTGACATTGTGTACATGTTACTCATTACTAACCACTTGAAGGATCAGTTGTTTCTGCTTTCTAGATCAGTGGTTCTCAGCCTTCTCCCAATCATGACATAATCAGGTTGCTGGTTGCAACTCCCCCCCCATACGTAACAGTATGTAACAATACGTAACAGATTTGTTCATGCACATTTAATGATGAATGAAATACGTTTGAAGATTCAGTCCAATCCAGACTGATGGTAGCATTTCTAAGCTAGTTTAGCTCCACAACCATCTGGTGACCCTCTGGTTTAGAACCAGTGTTCTACTATATAAACATGGCCAGTACTCATTGACTTGAAAGAATAATCACAACTGACCCTGTTGGGGAAAAAACATCCTTGGGATTTTTTCCCTTTTAAACAACAAAGCAGGAACAAATATGTTTGAATAAACTTTTTTGAACTTACCTTGCCATGGACTTTCTGCTGTTGCCCCACCATATTATTACTGTATAGAGCATAGGTGTCATGACTACTAGAGCTGGCCCGCCGGTATTATACAGTACATCTACTGCTAATACTATAAATCCCAGAATGCTCTGCTGATGTTTTGGCACCAAAACATCAGTCCATGAACACCTTTGCTCGATCCTGAGGATTTCCTCAGCCCAGAGCCTCAGCCCAGACATTGATAAAACTAGCATCAAAGAAGAGATGCAAGGTATCTCGCTTGGACACATCAGAGTAGATCAGTGTGGAGAAAACTGAGCTATAATTCTGTTTTTTTAATGCACTTTTTCCTACTATTCCAAGGCATGGGCTTGAATGATTGCACATACATTGAAGGGTATTATTATTAGTTTTAGTTTATTATTGTTTTCATTGTTTTTTTTCCAAAATGGATTACTAGCCTGTGGAAAAAGGTTAATGTTGAAATTTAAGTCAGAAGGCTACAAAATAAAGGGGGCATGCAATTTTTATTTCAATTTTATTTAAAAAGTGAATGCCATTGATGCATTTTTTATTAGAGATTCCATTTTGCATGTGTGCAATATTAAGTTATATTTTGTAAAGTATTAAGCTTTGCTCGTTTCCTATTAAATGTTTAAGCTTGACCAAATGAAAAGGTTTATTGTTATGAGGAAGATTTTTTCAATAAATATCAATATTGGCCCGCGACTTTGTCCAAGTTTTAAATTTTGGTCCATTGTGTATTTGAGTTTGACACCCCTGGTATAGAGGTAGGGGTGTTCAGCAGGTTGCAATTTTCTATTTTAGCCACTAGATGTCACTATATCCTACATGCTAGACATAAAGACGCATGAATTCCTTTGTGTTTATTAGTCATGCATTTCTGTTAGATTTTATAAATGCGACTCAAAGTAAAAGTCATTTTTGGTCTCTTTACTGTGAGATTATTGCATATTTGTTTGTATATTAAAGAAGCATTACTGAACCTAAAGGCGGCCAATTCGGCATCCGTCTTGCATCCTGTCTCGTCTCTGAGATCTCTCTAGCTTGTAAAAGTCAGTCTGATGTTGACTCTTGTCTTATCTCTTGCTCTTTTACTTTCTTTCTTTCTTTTCCTATCTTCTTCAGATAATATACTTTTGGGTTTCTTTGCTGAAGCAACCATGTTGCACAATCAAAATAGCCAGTGTGTCGATATCCGGTTGCTAGCGTGTGACTCAGTGTATAAAGCGCAATGTGGCTGTAAAGTGCCCCAGTGCCTCGGACGGACAGCCTTGGGATGCTGCTGGCAAATGACAGCTCCGGGAATGTCCATGATAAATGTCACTGGGCCATCAGAATAAGCCATAAACACATTTTCTTGATGTCAGAAAGTTGTATAGTGCTACTTTAATTCAGAGCATATAATGTACAGAACAGTAATTATCATTGAAAGATGTAGTGGAAATATATATAAATTCGATATAAAATATAGATGAATATTATTAGTGCTTCAAGGCAGTATAAACAGAAGCCAGACAGAGGAGCCTCTCCAGTTCTTTGTGAATTTAAGTCAACTTTCTTAACCTTCGTCAACACAAAGCAGTTGAGTGGGTTCAGAGGGGAAACGGTGCAGCGGCATAAACAGCACATACAATACACGAGACTGTTGGGCCTGCATAGACCTGCATCATCGCCTCATTATATGCGTGATTTATTGCTCTATAAAAACAAAGCCAGCGTCAGAAATAATGTTCGGGGAAATCCGAAGCTGAGGAGGAGCTGCTGTCAGATCAGTCTCGTTTTCCACAAGGTCCATGTGTTTTTTTTGTTTATGTTTTTTGATATTTTGATTGAGAAAACATTCTCCTTGTGTTTGTGTCTGTTCCTCCCCGATGAATCATGCTGTTGGGTGTTTTTGCTTCACCTACCCTCAGATTGAAAGCGTCCCCAGCTGCAGTTTGCAGACGGAGCAGAGAGTTGCCAGGTTGGCTGAGTAACATGCGGATGTGGCAGCAGTACACTTAATTGTTTTCAGATCTTCTGAATGTGTAATTTCAGGCAAAAGCATGTACTATGTTAGATTTTCTCTGTGAAGAATGAGTAAAGCAGCACACTCATGTTTCTGAAGAAATGTTTTTCTTTTTGATTTTACAGCTCAGCATTTTGAGGGGGTTTCCTGAAGAACTGGGGAAATAATTGATTCCAGAGCTGCTTACTATGTTAGATTTTTTTATTTTAGGAAATTTATAATTGTAAGATAACTATTCTCACTTAGATTTTTTTTTATGAATGCCACTGGTTTAGCCTTAAAGTAAGAGTGTGTGAGAATGACTGCCATCTAGTGGTCAAGTTAAAGATGGCAGCCAACTCAAACGCTTTCTATCCGTCAACAAGTTTTATGACTCTTGGCTAACTTTATTGAGTGACTTCAGTGTCACGTACAAGAGTTTTGTCCTCTATCAGAGATTTCCTGTTGGGGGAAACCACACCTGTTTTTTTATTCATCCGTCTCGAGTTTGCATCACCTCTTTGTTTTTGCTTTTGTGACAACGTTGGTTCATGCTCCGTTGTTCTTGGGTGGCATAAAAAGTATCATCTACCTACTCTTCTACACTGTCAATAGATGAAGTTAAAATAATTTTAAAAAGGAAGGCAACCAGCTGCAAAGCTTTTTTTAAGTTAACTAGGTTGTGTGAAGCTTAGACTTAAACAAGTAATCAAAGGTAGGATATCTATTCAGGTCTACTCGTGTCTTTGAGCTGAAACAAGTCATGTTGTTAAGTTGAAAATTCTCTGAAAGAAATTGAGTTTTAAGTTTTTCCAATTTACTATTACATACCCCTTACCTGCTAGGTGGGGAATGAGCTAGGTAGCAATAGATGCTTCAGTTAAGTAATAGCGCATTGCGATGCCTTGCCTGAATCATAATGAAGAATAACGCAACACAGAAAGAAAGGACAAGAATGGCCGACATCCAGCGGCTTGTTTCCTTTTAAACAAGAAAAGTCCACGGTATATATGTAAACATGGAGCTGATCTGGAAGTGATGATTCTTGTAGATTGCAGTGTGTCCAGCTCCACCCTGAGGGTCAGATCGGTAGGATTTGGACCCTAAGGAAAGGTCCCAAAAAAGTAGTGTCGATCAGATCAGATTTTCTGGCACCCTTCCCAGTTTTTGCCGGTGGAAACGTAAAATAAATTTCATATCAGTCCGAGCCTGTCGGTGGAAACGGGGCTAGTTAGCTAAAACTTGCTCTTCCCTTTATAACAATAGTCAGCTGTTCTCATAGAATCGATGAGGAGATATTTTGATGTATATTTATATATCTATAACATCAAACCAAGGACATAGTGGTGCAGTCTGATGCTGCAAAGCAAATATAGTATGGCAGGGATCACCAACTCTGGACCTCTTGGGCCAGGGTTCTGCAGGTTTTAGATGTTTACCTAATTATGCAAATGAAATAGTTCTCCAATTAAAGTGCAGTCAATGGAGTCAAAACTGTGAAAACAAAAAGGATAAAAAGCTGTGAGTTACACATGTCTGGAAAATTATTCATACCCTTCCACTAAAGAAAAGGCAAAATATTTAATAGTAATTCAAATAGTTGGAGACTGAAAAAAGTAATGATATGGATAAATTTGCTAAATTATAATTTAATGAAATACAACATTGTTTTTTATTTTAATTAAGTTGAAAAAATAATAGAAAAACTAACAAACAAAACTGTTCTGGACCAATGAGAGCACTCAAAAGATTGCTCAACTCATATTAGCTTATGCGTGACGTAACCTCTGCTAATTTCTCATATTTTTTGCCAGTTTTTTAGAAATATTTCTATGGAACCACAATTCAAAAACAATGTCATGATTTTCATAATTTTTTTTATTTATTATTACTTTTGTCCATTTCAGCTTATTTCAGTGACAGCTGTATGTTTTCCTTCTTTAATGGAATGGTAGGAATCATTTTGCAGACATGTATATGCAGGCTCAAATTTTCTTTGGCTTGAAGAAAAGTTTCAGGATCAAAGGTTCAGCAAGTTATTATTACAACTAATGTCTGACGAACATCCAACATCTTTGTTCAGATTCAAAGTTTCTGTCATTCTCTTGTAAAGGGTTGGGGAAAATCCCTTCAGTCGAATGAACAAGTTTGTTATTGTTTACATGTGTAATGTGCAATTATTATAATTTAATCTCAGTTTAATAAAAAGGCATAAATGCTTTTGCCAAAAAGATTATTCTTGTTGTTATTGTCAAGAAATTCTAATAAATTAGTTTGTAAATTGTGGTTTTGAACCATATGGCCATCGTTTCCTACTGAACCAGAACACAATAATAACATTTACAGTCTTCTGCAGCAGTTCAGTCAACAGCTACAGTTAAAATGTGTGTGTGGATGCCAACTCTTCGTCCGTACTACTACTGCTCCTTCAGGGCATTGCTATAAATATAAAAGAGCGCCCTCTCAGTCGATGGGCCTCGTTAAATATTGGTTTTCTCTGTGCTGCCAGGTCTTTCTCCTCACTTTGTTTTAGCTCTGTGCCAGCCCTGGAGAGAGCATTAGTTTGTTCAAGGCGTAACACCACAGACTTTTAAGCATTGCATTCATCTACAGCACTGGGCAAAAGTCTTGATTCAGGCCTCATTTCTTTATGTTGTGCTTCCAGACTTTTCTTGTAAACTCTTAAAGTGGTCCGAAGCAACAGTTCACCAGGCTTTCTGAAGGTCTGTCAAAGTTTTTCTTTGGACGCTGGATGCTGCTTGTTTACTCATTTTCAGACAAGTACTTGGACTTGACCATTTCAAGAAAAAAAGTGTTTTTTCTTTCCATTTGAAAAGCCACTTCATGCATAAAAAGGTTCCTAACATAAAGGATGAACTAGTGGTGTTTCTATGCAGAAACAGCTGAGCAAAGAACTGATTTTAAATGTGATCTTTAAGCTCTTTGTTGCTAGCAGGCTGTAGGAGTCTTTTAAAGTGGTCTTGAGCAACAGTTTTTTAGCTTTTCCACTACTTCTCACCCAGTCCTGTACCTGACCATCTTTAGAGGAATTTGTTTTGGTTTGTTGAGTAGTTTTAGACAATTAGCTGATGATTAGATCATTAGCTTCTTAGCGTAATGACCTAAATCATATTTTCTGCCTAGATCTACTCTCCCAACACTGCTGACTCACTGTGCATTGTTGGCAATAAAACCTTAAAATATGACTTGGACAATTATGGTATGAGGCTAATGGTATATGAGTCATTCAAATATATTAAAAAGCTCCTGACTCAAGAGATGAACCAGTGTTGTGTCAACACATAACAAACAACTTAGCAAAGAAACTCTTTTAAATTGGATCTTTAGGCTCTTTGTGACTAACAGCCTGCCACAAACACATCAGGTGTTCCCCTTTCTTTACTTTCATTTGTGAAAAACAGCAAAGATAACTCAGTTTTACAGACAGAAAATATGATTTTTGCAGCAGTAAGGTGATTCCCAAAGAGCTGTTAGCTGGAAACTGTGTGTATCTCAGCATGGTGTGCAGAGACTGGACAAGTGGAGGACAAAAGAAGAAGTGTCAGGACTAAAAAATGATCTACAACAGATTGATAGTAGCTGAAAGTGATGTCCTGAAAAATAGAAAGAAATCCAGCAAAGACCTGACCCATGTACTCTTCACACTGTGCACCTCAGACTCCCAATACAACTCTGAGTCCTGTCATTTTGTGTGTCTAGAATAAATAAATAAATAAATAAAAGTAAAAAAAAAAATCTTCTTTTTTTTCTCATATTTCAGGATTTTTCCAAAGATGAAGCTTAACGTTTGTCCTTGGAACAGAAAACCTAATTTTACTACGAGTCTCTTGAAAATGTGTTGCATGGTGTGGAATGTCATTAAAAAGTGCTTGGACGGGTTCTACTTGAATCTGAGCAATAAAATTCAGTTTATCTGTTCATGCCTGACATTTCTAACTCCCCCCCCCCCGCTGCTCTACAGAGCCACAACAGAGAGGCCGGAACGGTCTCAGGAATCACTTTGGGACAAGCAGACCAAGCCACCAGCCAGGAGCTTGCTTCTCCCCACCCAGACATCCGTCCTCCACCGACCAATCTGCCTCCATCCCTGACTGCTGGGCAGAACCAGGATGGAGCAACACCAGCCAAGAGCCACCAGGGGAAAGCAGGCAAAGGTGAGCAGTTATGACGGAGGTTCTACAGACTTGTCATGGAGTCAAGTCCATTCGAACAAGCTGCAGCACGTCAGCACATCTGAAAACTATAAGCATGAAGAATGCTGCCCTCCGGCTTAGGTGTGTGTGTGAATACACATGCTTCTGATGAGGGCTGATCTGTCAGGACAGTCCTCACCACATAGTTCAAATCTACAAAATTCACTAAACTGGATTAACCTTCTCTTCATAACCTGATTAAAAAGTAACAAACACTTTACTTTAAAGGACATGTTATCTCAGAGATGGTTTTTTTCTTTGGGCTTTTTAAGTGAAAAAGTTGAGTTAGCTGGTTAGAAACTGGGAAATGAACGGCTACAACTCCTTTCTCAACAAATCTATAAATATCCAAACGTTTCCCGGACACCGTTAATCACTACAGGATTGATTAGTGTTACTTAAACGACTTAAACACTGCGTGCTTTGTTTCCGAACAAAGGTGCTTATCAGATGACATAGATTTCCATATGATGTAGCAATAATAAAAACAAGCGTCTAAAAAGTCTCTGTGTTGGAAATGAGTCAGTTCAACTACTTCCAGAACACTCGTAAGGCTGTAAGTAAAGTAAATTAAATTGTAAGTTTCTGCTTTCTGAGGAAAAGAATAGAAAGGAAAAGAATTTTTAAAAAAATTCCTTTACTTTGTTAATATAATGTATTAATCACACGTAAAGTAAACACATGAGCTACTATAGTTTCCCACTTACCAACCTCTTAAGAAGAAAGTCATTAGCAACGTTGCCTCTGGTAACATCGGGTGTAGCATCATTATCTTGTCTGCATCTTTGAGGAGAATTTTAATTTCTATTCAGGATTCAACAGGGAGCCGATGAAGAAAAGGTCAAACTGGAGAAATCTGATCTATGCTGCTGGTTTTCATCAGAACCATCGCTGCAGCTTTCTGGATCAGCTGGAGGTGTTTTTGAGATGGAACAATAATCAGGAAAGTCTGTAGTCCAAACTGGAAGTAACAAATACACGGACTAGTTTTTTTTGCATCTCTCTGAGACGGGATGTTCCCCATTTTGGCAATAGTGTAAATATACAGAAGGAGCTCCTGTAAACCTGTTTTATGTGAGTCGAAGGACAGATCCTGGTGTAAAATATCTCCTAAGTAGTGGAAGCCAAGGTAATGCCATCCAGAGTAGAAATGGTCCAATTTAATTGTATTTTTTCCTAATTTAGACATTTTATACAGTAAAATGTTGGACAGATGGTCAGAGCACCTGTTTCAGTCAGATTCACTTCAACTTTAGACCATTAAATTTGACCCATAAATGTTGGGAATGTGAGCCGATCCTTTGCAGTATGTTTAAATCTGATAAATCGGATCCGTTCCGCTGCTGGTTGCTGCCGTGCGGTACCATCACAGCATCTGTCTACATTACACTGCTGGAAGTTGAAAAACTAGTTGTTTTATTGCTGTTTGAGCAGAATGAGAGTGGTTTACAGGACAAACACAGTGCTCCTTTATGTGGAAATCTTTAAAAACTGTGTCATCTCTCGAAAGTAGGTCCTTTCCTTTTCCAAGCTGAGGTCACCGGCTGGTTCTTCATCTTATTTATTATCGTTTTGAAG
This sequence comes from Atherinosoma microstoma, assembly GCA_037177055.1. NCBI lineage: Eukaryota > Metazoa > Chordata > Actinopteri > Atheriniformes > Atherinidae > Atherinosoma > Atherinosoma microstoma. The sequence goes on from JBBBVU010000010.1 coordinate 5,956,681, forward strand.
CTGTAGTGAGAAGAGGGGCTGACTCTTTTTCTTTTTGTTTTGATGAGAAAAACAGGTGACAGGTGATTTTCCATCCCTCGGGTGAACTTAGCTGTAAAATTCTGATCCATAAACTCGAGAAACGAGTTGGCAAAATGTAGGATGTTTTCTGATTGGTCTTACTGATACAAGGAAGATCTGGATAGTAGAGCATGGATCTCACACTCTGGTCGTCCAGGTCCTCCCTGTAGTAAAACATGTTGCTCCAAAAATCTGCATATATTATTCAGTATTATTGATTCCTTCACAGATGTGAATAAGATGCTTCTCTTTTAGTTTTTTTTCTTCATATTTCTTTCTAATTTAAATTTCAAAAAATAAAAATTAACATTTAGCACAAAATGTCAAAGCTTTCTAAACTGGAAAAGGGTTCCTGGATGAAGTCAAATACTTTTCTAGTTTGTCCCTAATAACTTGAAATAAATTTAAACTTTGACAGCGTTTCATCAGGATATTTATCACATCACTAACAATAATATACAATAATAATAAAACCCAACCAAAATAAACCATAATAGACAATGTATGTTGTTTTCAATAATCCTTATTGATTGTGTCAATTCTTTTAATTATGTAATATTTTAGATATTTGTTTAAATTTACCCATTGTTTGACATGTTTTCATGTCTTCACTGCACCTGTTAGAGATACAGTGAAGTTTAGTGTTTGTTCTCACAACATGTTTGTTCCTCTTAGACTGAATTCTCTCCTTCAATTGGAAAAACTTTTGGATTCTGTTTTGGTAATCGATCATTTCTAACCAGAGATGTTTCGATACCATTTTTTTCTGTCCGATACCGATAACGATACCTGAGGTTTAGGTGTAAACCGATAATGAGTACCAGCCCGATACCTGTGTTATTTTAATAACACTGAAATTATAATTTAAATAAATTGTATTTATTATAGACTTTGATGTATGATGTTGTTGTTACTATCATGCTAGGGCCTAGCATCGGTTCAACTATAAAACATGAATCAACACATGAAAACAAAGATTGCCACAGAACTTTTTAAATGTAAACTTTTAAGTAGATAAACTCAAGTTAAAGAATTTCTATTAAAAAAATCTTTGACTTGGATTTACAGTGAACGTTTTCCATGAAGGACAGGCGTTCATTCTGCTTTTCCTTTAAGGCAACAAACTCCTCGTGCTCTTTCCCGCGATGGCAACCCAGAAGCTTTTTAAGGTTGCTGGTGTTAAATGTGGCTGCATTCGTGCCGCCTCTGGAAACTTCCACCCTGCTCATTAGGCATGTTGCGGTTTTGCTAGTGGGATTTTTTAATGAGTTAAATAAGCAAATTGCTAACAAAACGCTAATGCTAAATGTTAGCACAGCAGTGACTCACGTGCAGCTGCTTATCCACCTACGTACTTAAACCAATCGTCACGCAAGATTGCGTAACTTCCCGTGTTGGTGGGGATGGGCAGGAAAAAAAGAATTATGATTCCGTTTTCATGGTAATGGATGGTGTTTAGACAGAAATAGTCACCGATCCCGATCCCCTTACTTTTGGGAGGATGGGCGAGTATTAGCGATGCTAGCGTCGGTATCGGCCCCAACTCTTTTTTTAACTTTAACTTTTGAACTTTATTCGTGATTGGAACAATTTTCAAATTGTCCAGATCTTCACATTTCAGTTTTTACAGTTTGATGAAGAGTGATTTTGTTTGTTTTGTATGAGTTGATTTAATAATCATCGAGGACATTGCTCTGATAATAAGCTCCTTTTTTGCAAACAGGCTGCGGTGTTCAGGGGCCGAGTGTCTTGGTATGTTTTTATTTTTGCATGATAAAGTTTTTAAGGCACAGTATGTAACTTTCCAACCTTACAACTCTGCGTTTCTGACTCGTTTGATGCCACAATGACATTCATAATAAACATTTCTGGAGCAATCGCTGACCATCATCATACCGCACTTCACAACTTCTGCTTCCAGGATGGTGCCGTTGCAGCTGAGATTCCCTTTATACCGCGTCACACACGAGCAAAGGGATAACAGAGGAAAAGCAAGAGAAAAGGGGACAGAAGAAGAAATAAGACAAGAGTCAATATCAGACTGACTTTTACTGGCTGGAGAGAGCTCAGAGTACCTGTAGGATGCAAGATGGATGCCGAGTTAGCCGTCGATAGGGAGCACGTCACCAAGAAAATCTGCCAAAGTTCTGTTGTGCCTCTTTAAGTTTCCCTGAGCTCATTCAACAAACTTTCACAGAATCACGACTGTTTTTAAAACAATGAAGATCATCATATTCAACATTTTTCTCTGGATTCTCGTCATACTTTGTACAGCAGATGTTCACGTCTACTTTCACTGTGACAAATTATTCTTACATTTTCCATGATGAGCCGAGAGAATATTGTGATGAACTGAACTGTTGAGTCAACCCAATAAGTTGAGCCATCGAGTGTTTATTTTTAGCATTTCGTAACCTTTTTGGCCCGGCTGTCAGCAGGCCCTTCCAGCCAACTGTCACTCTTACGCTGAATTTTGCTTGGCTTAATCTGAACAGATCAGCTGGGATGCCTTCTGTTATCAGCTATTTGAAATCGATGAGCTGGAGGTCAGCTGGTGTGTCAGGGTGTACTGTATGCGGTTCGAGGTGGGATAAATCTCTCCAGGCTTGTCTGTAACACAATCCTCAAGTATCCCACCGCCTCATGGTCACACTGCATATCTGTCACCAGCGTAAAACACACACATTCAGTTTGCAAACAGGGCGCATGCAACGAAGCTTATGTAGCTTCTGTTTTCTCCACGTGTGTTGACAGGTTTTTGCCACCTCGAGCCAAACGAAACACACCAACCTGCACGTGAAGGTTTTTAGTTACCACTCAAAAATAAAGTGTAGGCTGTAAAGCAATGAAAACAGAGGAATATTTAGAAGTGTGTTGCCTCTTCAGGATTAACTGAAAGTCTTCATTTTGATGCCATCTGTACCATAGTGTACACTCATGGTGTGTGTGAGTCTATATGAGTGGGAGCTGCATTCAGCTGCTGCACAACAGGAACCCAGCAAGGCGGTGAGGGATATGCAACCTCTTTATCCCCCGTCTCCGTTGCGTGTCCATGCATGTCGCTGTAGTCTAATAATCTGAATCAATACCTGGAGGTCTTCTGTGAATGCATACACACCCATCTTCACACTAAACACTGGTAAAGTGACCTGAATTCGGTGGAACAGCCCAAACATGCAAATACATGTGAAAACATGCAAATAAATACAACGTTAACACACACTATAATAAATGTGTGTTGTAGCTACAGGATCAATTTAACCTTCTGATTTTATGAGAATGTAACTAGACTTTTAAAGCAACACTAAGTTTCTGACCTTAAAGGTGCAGCGTGGAACAATTTGAAGGTCAAATCACAGAAAAATTTGATATTGTCTGAAAAGTGCTTGATGAATAAACTTTGATTTGATTTGACATCACATGGAAGAAGACAGTACACGTGTACAGAACAGTGAAGTAGTTACATTTAGTGTAGTCATCACTGCACCCGAGGGTACCGGATCCTCTCACAGATGGAAACATGTTTATGTCTGGAAGTGTTTAGTGAAATAAGACATTGTTTTTTTATTTAATTGAGTTGAAAAAGTAAAAAAACAAACAAACAAACAAAACGATCCTGGACCAATGAGAGCACTTTGCTGATGAGCAGTGGGTCAAAATACCTGCCAACAGGTGCAGAAGTCTGATTGAGAGTTACACTTGATTGCATTGATCGCCTCAAAGGATTGTTAAACAGAGTATTAGCATATGAGTGATGTAATTTTTATTAGTTTATCATGTTTTTTTGCTTGTCTTTTTAAAAAAATATTTCTATTGAACCTCAATTCAAAAACAATGTCATGATTTTCATAAAATGTTTATTTATTATTACTTTTGTCAATTTCAGCTTATTTCAGTGACAGCTGTTTTTTCCCTTCTTTAATGGAAGGGTAGGAATACTTTTACAGACATCTGTACATAAATTATCCTCTCAAGCTTCTCTTCTCTTCTTTTTTTTAATAATTGCCCTTTGTTCCTTATATATAGAACATTTAATTGCTACTGGTTTGTGCCAAATCCTCTGTAAGAATTTATATATTTATATATTGGTTGATTGATTAATTTATGCCTCATTAATAGCCCCAAATTGCATGTAATTAAACTTTTTTAAAAATATAATTAGGACTTAATTTTCTAACAAATAGAAAATAAATATTTTAGGGTTTGTGCAGTCGATCTATTTATTCGTTTATGTCTCATTACTAGCCCTAAACTACCAGTGTTTAAACATTAAAGTAAATTTAAAAAAAGGGAAAAAAGGGAAAAAAAGGAAAAATGTCAGGGTTCATGCAGTCAACTATTTATTTATTATTGCCTCATTAGTGCCATAAATTGCCCCAATTTAAAGGCAGGCTTTTGGCTCATGTTAGTCATGATGATGCATGAAGCGAAGGAAAGGTTGCTGTCGTGGTTTGTTTTGCAATCAATCTTGGGTAAAATGATACCGAATATTACCCCCTGTGTGCTCTTCACTTGTCCTGTTGGATCGAAGCATGTGCTGCATGACTGTGATGTAACACAGTAGAATATGAAAAGGATGGACTTTGCGTTTTGCAACTTCAACTAATCTTTCACTCACACAAAAAGCTGAAGGAGAGAAGAAAAGCTAAAAAGCACCATGTGAACTCTATAACTTCTTAAACTGCAACATAGAAATCTTGTTGCTAGAGTTGAAGGTCATTAAACTCCTGATGTAGTCCTTCAGCTTCAGAGCTGCATGTCTTCAACAGTTTACCCACTTCCAGCCCCGTCCTCATGTCTGAGCTCTAAACATGTCCGCACTTTGCGAAGAATGTTGTTTTGTAACGTAATTTGTGACAGAGATCTCTGCACCCGGAGAAGTAGTTGACCTGCAGTCAGTGAGGATTTCAACAATCCATGCAACCTTTTGAACGCTACAACTCCGCTGCTGGGTAAAACCTTCAGCCCTGACCTTTGACCTTCCCGTGCAGTCGACTACCGTCCTTCAAACCTCGCATGATTTATTATGTTCTGAGGGCGAGCCGGGTTTAAATCCTCTCAGGCCGTTTAAACTTATCAACTCAAAATGATGGATGTTTAGAAGCAGCTGTCTCAAGTAGGTGGCGTGTGTTTAATCATCTGTGAAATGATACGTGCTTCTTTCAGCCACGATTGAGAAGGTGGTGCTGAGAGGAGTCGCCCACAAGTCGGAGGACGTCAGCGAATATGTGTTCGAGGTGAGATCACTGTAAAGACAATCATACAGACTCCTTTATTTGAACTCCTCTTCACATCTTTGTTTATCTCTTCCTCCCTTCTGCTCCTCCAGGTCAGCTGGTCTGATGGTTTTGTGTCATCAGTTGTCAGAAGTCAACAGGAAGTGGCAGAACTGATGTCCCAGGTTTGTACCACTGAAACTCGTCATCCCTGAAAGAACTGATAAGATAAGTCGAAGATAATTTGGTGCTGTTTTGCTGCAGTGGGGGCTCGGGCGACTGTATCACAAACCTCTTCGTCATTTCACTCATCCTTTACTGCAGGGATCACCAGCCCTGGTCCCCACTTTTGTCACACACTGTCACACTTTTATGTTTGTTAAGGCTGTTTGAACAGTCAGATTTTATTTGTATGTAAAGCTCAGTGTCATCGGCATACAGTAGAAGTGTAATGGCACAATGTGCACGCATCATTTTATTTTATTTAATATTGCTGGATGTTTCTCTGTTAGCTGTCACAGGCATTTCCCGATGAAGGCCTGGAGAAGTTCATTCCTCAGTCATTAGAGGTGGACCCCAGGTAAGAACTATAAACCCGTCTGTCCAAGTATAGTGTTATGATGTGATGTTAGACAGACTGCAGAATGAAACAGAACAGAATCCAGTTAAAGACTGCATAGAGGCTTTTTTTCTTGTATTAAGACACATTAGACATCTCTCATTCCTATGAGAATGGTCGGTTCAATCATAAACCAATGAGTTAAAGACAGCCAGTGTCCCAAGAAAAACTTAGAAAGACCCTCCAAAAGCCTGGAAAGCTAACGCCTGAGACGATCCATCTATCAACCTTCTGGAACCTACCTGAGATTTGGGTTGTTGGGGATGCAGCTTATGTAGTGAAGCCCAGATTTGCCTTTCCCTTGCCACTTCTTCCAGATCAACCTCTAGTGCGTCCTAGCTCTTCCCTGTTGCCTCCTCCTGGTGGGATATGCCCTGACCATCTCAAAAGGCAGGTGGTCTACTCTGAGCCCCTCCCTGATGATTACGGGAGAGCCCAGACACCCTGTAGAGGAAACTCATTTCAGCTGCTTGTTCTTATGTTCACTACCCACATCTCGTGACCATCGATGAGAATAGGAACGTCGATCGACTCGTAAATCATGAGCTTTGCCTTTCAGCTCAGCTCCGTTTTCCCCATGACAGACAGATGCAGATCCCCAGATCACGGCCTGATGAAGCAAACAGGATTATCTGGAAAAATCAGAGAGAGAAGCAGAATCCACCATATTAATATTAAATTTAAAACAAACAGACACTGGTTGTTTAGGGACCGCATGGCCCCTATCAGGAGGTCTGGTACCCCGTGCTCCTGAAGCTGCTTCTGAATTTAAGGTTTTCAGGAAAGCTTTGCTGCCCCGCGGTAAATTCCCCAGCCATTAAAGAAACTGGAAACATGCTGTAAAATCTATTAGTACTTATATTTATCAATATTTTTTAAAAGCAGTAACAAACTTTGCAGAAAGATTGAGGACTTTTTGTGTTTTGTTGATTATTTTTCCCCCTTTAAGACAATGTGACCAGCACAAGGAGGAGGTCCCAAAGCTGTGGCTACGTATGGATTTTCTACATGATACTAACAATGTAAAATGTATAAAGTGTAAAACTGGCCAATATGTGTTGTTTTTTCCTTCGTACAGTGGGAGAGTACATTCATTAAATCCACCAAGAACTCAGAACAAGAGTGCATACCAACAGAGAATATTAAAGGGGATTTTAGCTTATTTTTGGGGCGCTATCCACTTGTTTTGCTGTGTTGCTCATTCTGCAGAAGTGCAATCCTTACGAGTTATACCACGTTGTAAAGGTGACTAATCAGGCTTTCCAACGATGTATGATACAACACCTACTGGTGTTATTAAAGGGGCCAGATAATTAACCAAACACAAATTCCTTTACTTTTTATGCTGAGTTTTCATGCATTGTGTCATTTAGGGCCTGAAAGTGAAAACCACTTCTCACATCAGCTCATCATGTGGAGTTTTTTTTATCCAGCATCAGAACATCTTCACCCCCCCTCCCCCCCCCATGCTGACCCATCTCTCTGCTCTCACCCAGGTGTCTGACAGCCCTCCCCTGCCACATCCTCCAGCACCACAGCCTCCAGCTGTTCTTCACCTCCACTAGGCCTCTGTCACCCAGCTGTCCCTCCTCTCCCCCCGCCTCCATACCGCCACTACCATCCTCCCCTCCCAGCTCTTCTGTAGTCTCAACCTGCCCGTTCACCTCCGGCTCCAGTAAGGTTTTTTTTTTGGTTTTTTTTTTTGGGGGTGTCAGAAATCCTCCGATGGGTTTAACAATGTGAAGCAGCAGAGTCTATAAAACTAAAGTCTTTATCGAGGGCAGCAGGGATATAAAGACGGAGATATCTATTCTTGGATGCAGAGAAAGAAGGTGCGAGGGAGGGGCATGCGAGGATTTCATGCTTGCATTCTGCTGTCTGGGATGAGAGAGGGAAGGGGTAATGGAAAGGCCAAGGCCTGACTTGTGGTTGGTTGTAGAGAAGAGGTGAGACTGCAGGCTGGATTTTCAGTCTGTGATTCTGAGGTGTTGCAGGGAGCGGACAGGATCTATTTTAGTCCGGTGTGGGAATTCAGTGTGGCATGTTTGTGTTGGGAAGCCTGGAGTGTGGTGATCTCATGTTGGTGTGTGTGTGTGACTTCATCTCTGAGAGTATTTATAGCTGCCAGTGTAGCGTGTTTCTGTGTGTGCTCTTACCTTTTTGCATGTGCTCATGCCTCTGTTGAGGGTGTTTGAAACTCACGGGAGCAGCAGTGTGAATGTGTCTCCACAAACACACCCTTCCCCACAATGTGGGACAGTCCACCCTACAAAACACCGGGGCTGTAGCAGTGGACATGTGGGGCGCTGCATGCTAAGCTTCTGCTTCAAAGTGTGCACATTTCTGCAGATATTTTAGGACTATTTCAGCGTTAGATTTTTTTCCTGGATTTATTGGTATGCACAGGATGCCATGTTGGAGACATTTTGGCTTTGTTTGCTTCATGTATGCACTCATATAGTAACACCTGTGGATGAATCTTAGAACATTTTTAGCTTTTTTATCATATGGAAGAGAGTGCATTTTATTTATATAGCACTTTTTAAAAGCAGATGTAACAATAATAAGAAATAAAAACACACATATTATAACTGATGTGAGTCGCTGAGGACTTTTTCATTGAATCCAGTTACTGTGAGGAAATCTAATTACTATTAAACACCCACAGCTTTTAGTATTTCTCATGAAAAACATCCAGACATATTTTTTCAGGACAGCTTCAGTTGTCAGACTATGAGGCTAAAATGATGTACAATGAATGTATCAGTAGATATAGCACCATAAAGTCCAACCAGAACAAGAAAAAAAGCCTTTTCTCATCTGCACATCATTCTTTCAAGTCGTGGCTTTCAGGAGGAAAACTATTGGCATTGAAACAAACACACAACAGAAACTATTTACATATTTACACGTTTTGCTCATTTACAGTTATTTATACTACTATTTACCTCCTATCCTCACAAAACCAACTCAGCTCATTTTGGCGCCACTGTGCATCAAAAACCTCTTCTTGGCTTTATTCCAGCCATAGAGGAACATTAGTTTAGTTCTTTTCAGACACACACAGAATTTTCTGCTCACTTGTTGATCTTTGGCTCCTCCTGATTGGACAATACCCTCAATTTAAGCTCTCTGATTGGTGGAAAGTTTGACAGGAAGTAGCTTCATCATCATTTCTGGGTCAAAATAAAGGTCTCTGAGCAACATAGTAGTGATATTGATCTTTCTTTATTACAAAAATGTGATAAATAATGGTGTTATCATGGATCAGTCATTGTGGGTTTACCATATAGTCTCTGAATAAACACTACATTCGGCAGCTGGATTGTAAACCTCCTGAACAGGATTTAAAAGCCTGGAAGACTTCCATAGACCACCTAAAGCAGGGATGTCAAACTCTGCTCCTCGAGGGCCGCCATCCTGCAGCTTTTAGATGTTTACCTACTCCAACACCAGATTAAAATCAAATGGCTGCAACAGCTTGTCCTCAACTTCTGCACAAAGACCCACTCATTTCACGTCAGCCGAGTTGAGGCAGGGAAACATGTAAAACCTGCAGGACAGCGGCCCCTCGAGGACCGGAGTTTGGCATCCGTGACCTAAAGGGTAAACAATCCATCACCTTTGTACCCCACATAGTTACACGCTACCGTTCCTGAGACACTGTTGATGATATAAGCGACAGGCAGCGTCCGGGGGTGCCGGAGTTTTTAGGTTTTATACTAATATGTAACCAGTGTTTCAAACATTGCCCCAGAGGGTTCGTGCATGAGCTTCTCACACCATCTGGCGTGTGACACGTACACAAACAGATCCAAAACAATCAAATCAAGTATTTACATGTTGAAATGATCCAATGACATCAACATCTGGCTCCCCGAAGACTTTCGGGTCGAGCCCGTCTTGTGTTTTATACGATTTTTTAATTCCCGGCTCAACAGATAAATCAGTTTATTAACCCTCTGTTTGAAGAGAGGTGATGATGTTGTTTGTGTTCGACTCTTTCACACAGATCTGGGCTGTATGGTGCATTACAGAGGAGCCAACAGGTACGTTTTTTACATTTCTGAGTTAAAGCCCAGAGCATGAATCCAGGTGTTGGCTAATTTTACTAGCAGGCCAGGTCTGTTCAGGCTGGTTCCACATACCTTTGCATCACAATAGAGCCTTTTATGTCCACTAAGAAACCATTGTCCAAGCTTCTCTACATCCCAGATTACATTTCTTCTGATTCAGCTGGATTCTCTTGAGGTTTACAGGGTTCCAAGCTTTGTGTTTGTGGCTTAGGCGCAGCTGTTTTGGACCAATCAGAGGCCGATACTGGCAGCTTCAGGGCAGGTTTTTAGGTGCAGCAACCCCAGTGTGTGAGTGCATGCTGACAGCGACGGTTATATCAGAGAGGATTTCTTCACAGAGAGAAGAGCACAACAGAGAGAAACAATATACATGGTTTTCTCTTGAAAAAGATTTATCCACTCTTTTCCTGGCTGGCTTCGCTGGAGTTGGATTTATCAGCTGGTTTATTGGTTCCAGCTAGCCGAGATGGATGGTGATAGACCTGTGCCTTTCCTTTCCAAAATAGCTTCCAACAACTTCTCAAATGTATCAAACCATCTGGCTCGTACGGAAGCGTCGTGCATTCACTAGAAAAAAATAAAAAGAGCTCTATTTTGAATTCATCATTGAATTTAGGCACATATGTTGAATATGTTGATCTTGACCAATAGGAACATTTTAAAGGATTTATTTTATTGGGATCTGTGAGGATGATCCAGTTCTGGGGGTAGTAACTGTAACAGCGTTTGGCTCAACATTCAACTCGGGTTGCATTCATCTTTCACCAAGATCTTGTATTGATGATGGAAACCAGGTGACTAGCAGGGATCAGCGACTCCGGTCCTCCAGGGCCGCTGTCCAGATGTTTCCCTGCTACAAATGAAAAGGTTCTCCAACAACTTGTCCACCAGCCTGTTAATGAGCCGTGGATTTGAGTCAGGGAAGCACTAAGACCTGCAGGATGGTAGATCTCCAGGACCGGAGTTGGTGACGACTCAATATCTCCTGACTGTCTCCTGTGTCACTACGTAGCCTCGTCCAGCGCCTCGGCTCTCTGCCTGAACAACCGTGAGGTCCTCAGGTGTTTGCACAAAGTCCAAAAAGTACAACAATCCCATCTACGAAACTTAGAGACGAGAAAATCTCCCGATGTGTCAAACTGAATGAAACTCGTTAACTTGGAGGAAACAGAAGCATCTCTTGTTTAGCAGTAACCTGTTAATGTGCTCTGCTTGTCGGTGTTTTTTCGTTTTGTTTGTTTTTTTCCCAAGTGAATGCAACATTTGTCAGGTTAGATTATTATTATATTCTTGCTTTTGGTGAATACAACTAAAATCTTAGTGTGTTGACATGATGAAAGAACCAGGGCTACAAAAAAAAGTTGTTTTAAAGGGATCAGCCTTTTTGTATTTGCAGTATTTTCCCACAAAGGCAAAGCGAGTTTATTTATAGAGCACATTTCATGTACAAGACAGTTCAAGGTGCTTTACGTTGCACAAGAAGCTTTAAAAACTACATTGAAAACAAAACAAACTTTTGAAAGAAAGAAATGAAATAAAAACAGAAGAAAACAAGGAGAAAGGACAACAGATTAAAAACATCATCAAGTTTAAAATTCAAGCTTAAAAGAAACGGGACAGATTTGGACTTGAACAGGTGGGCCTGGGTGTTTCTGCTGACCTGAGGCAAAGACAGGATTTGGTAAAGTTATAGGTGTAAAGCCAAATGTATCATATTTGATACATACAGTTTCTGAGACATTTTGCATCACTTAATGGTAAAAACATCCTTCAAAATTCTGCAGTATACAATATGATACTTGTCTCCTGCCCCCCCAATGGAAACCAGGAAGCAGAAGACTACACTACAATCATTTTGACACATTACACAGTAATAAATGGTAGATATAATTTTACTTTCTTGGGTTGGGCTTTAAAGGGTTAATAATTGCCCTACTTAATCTCTTCTAAATTAGTCTGTTTTTTCTGCCTCTTTTCCAAAATGACATACCCAAACTGAATGAAGTATATCTTCACAACCACAAGCCCTGTATGTTTAACCTTGGTCTCTACAGAAAGCTGAGACATGTGAGATTACTACAGAAGTGTCAGAATCAAGACATGTGTTGCTGTTTCAGAGTAAATATGTCAGGAAGCCATCGGTTGATGTTGATGATGGACGCCTCTATCAATGGTCAGAGTCAGGAGGATCCAGGGATAGCCCCCCCCCTTTCACCTTTGAGACACAATGAGGGTCCAGAAAGAAGAGAAGCCCAACATAGTAGATGATAGGAAGAGAGAATACTTCACTATAAAACCTCCTTCGTCTCCATGGAAACCAGCAGGACCTTCATGATTCTGTCATGTTTAAAGGAAGAACTCAAGCTGAGAAGTCTGATGCAGGATTCTGGTAACAGGAACAATAAAAACCGGCTTTTACATGTAGCAGGGATGGAGGTGATGAGGGAAGGTGTGTTTCAGAAGGAGGAGAAGGGACCGGGGGGGGGGACTGTCTCACGACATGGTTCATCTGATTGAGAGGAGAACACGTCAGTGGTTTGATGAAGTGGAGAAATGATCAGAAGCTCTGGAGCAGACGTGATGTTCTCTTGGTTTTCTTACATTCTATAACAAGTTGGGGTTTGACTTGTGCTCCGTTTGGTTGGCAACGCTTGGTAGAGTCTTTAAGCTGAGTTTCTCCTCATCATGTTGGTATGCTACATGTTAGCATCGCTGCTTCCTGGTGTCTGCTAACATCTTCTGTCATGCTGCCTCCTGTACCGGGGGTCCTCATGAAGAAGAGCTCATCTAGAAACTGTCCAGGCCTCAGTTAGAATGTGATGACAGTACAATCAGGAAAAGACCGAACAAAGATGACTCATTTATAACGGCTGCAGGAGAAAGACTTTGAAACAACATGGCAACGAACCAAAAGACTTCTAGATCCTGTAGACCAGTGCTTCTCAACCTTTTTTGGGCCAGTACCCCCTTATCTAATATCCATGACCCCCGCCCCGCCCCATTGTTAATTGTTTACAATTTACCATGTCCTGCCTCCTCTGCAGATTCTGACTGTAATAATTGTGGTACATTTAAAAAAAAAAAAGATTTTGTGGGTCTGGTAGCCTTTTAAGAGCGGGGGGAGACATTCAGGTACAAGCCAGAAATGAATCCAGGGCGGCTGAGATGAGGAACGGTAGCCAGTTTTGTATAAAAGACACTTACTTTACCAGGTGAGCTAAACGTGGCTCCACAAAGGCCACATTTAGATCCATCCAGAGGACAATCTATGTGCACGCTAAGAACCACCGGTATTAGCATGCAGCATACCAAAACGACCAGGAAAAACTCAGGTAGAAGCCTCTGCCGAGCATTGCCACCCAAACAAGGCACAATTAGAACCAAAAAACTAAAATATTTATAAACTGTGTTTTCCCTTTTCTGTTTTGTGGTCAAAACTTATATTCCAGCTGAAGAAAACGCTGCTAAGGTCGACTTTCTTGACTTTGCGTTAGTTAGAAATGACTCAAGAAGGTCCAAGTTATTTATATAAAATAAGAAGAGTGTTTTAGGCTTGAGGCGGCCATGTTTTATACAATCTACTACCTTTGGCTTCACTTCCTTCTGGATCATTGGTGTTTCTTAGGCAAATTTCTAAACTAGTCCTTTTTTCTCCTCACACTGATTGGTCAATAGAAGTGTCAATCATCCCTATGCCCCCCTTTTAAGAATGATGCTTCCCGTCTCTGAACGCCCCCTGGGGGGGGGGGGGGGGGGGGGGGGTTTTCCCCCCCCTTTTGAAAACCCCTCCTTTACACAAACAAGACAAGGGCAAAGG
>JBBBVU010000010.1:5983143-6000089 GCA_037177055.1 Atherinosoma microstoma
CATGTAGTGTCAAAGCGCTTTGAGTGGTCACATGACTAGAAAAGCGCTATACAAGTACAGTCCATTTACCATTTATGAAAAGTAGTCCGGAAATCCATTTTTTGGAAAGTCTTCTAGATGTGCAGCTTAATGCATGACGACGTGGCTCATGGTGCCGCCTTTGTTGGAGAGAAGAAGGCTCTCTTACAATTTCCAGATGCTGGAACTAAGACATGTAGCGATGATGATGGACAGATCATAGCTGGTGCTTTCATACTCTGTCCCACTCATTTAGCAGTTTGGCAGAATCAGTCTTTCCAGAGTGGACGGCCCAGCAAGTTCAGCCCAAGATCCGACCCTAAAACAAGGCCAAGGAGGAAAGACATCAGCACTGATCTTAGAGAAGCAACAGTTGCAGCCCATTAATCTGTGAAGGGTTCCCAAGCATTTGGAGTCCATCATTCTTCTCAGAGTGGACGTCCCAGAGAGTTCAGGAGCTTGCGATGCTCAGAGAACCTGCCACAAACCTAAGAACTACATCTCATACTCTCCAGGCCTCCGTTAGCATGTTAAATGCTAAGGTTCATGAAAATATAATTGTTTGGAAGGGGTTGCAGGAGAAAGCTTCTCTCTCTAAATGTAATACCACAAGACTTCTAAAACTATGTTTTATGGACTGGAAAGAGCAAAGTAGATGTTTGGTGTGGATGTACAGCAGCACTAACGGCTCATATCAACTGTCGAGCACATTGGTGGAGGCCTGATTAACATTTAGAGACTTTATTGTCATGTAAACTTATAATGTTTCATAGGTGACGGTCATATGCTTGTTCTGGACACCTTGCAGTCATTGAGTGGACGGTGAACTCCTCTGGATGCCAAAGTATTTTAGTCATCTGGCTGAAACTGGCTCATGCAAAGGGACAAAGATCCCAAACACAGCAGCAGAACGACTCATTGGGTCATCAGTGACATCCTGCTGCTGAGTATGGGAAGTTTTCCACACACAGCTTCTCCATTTTGGTCTCATTTTTGTTAAATGGCAGCGTAATGTGTTTCATGTTCCTCATCTATACATTTCATTTAACAGCTGGCGAAGACCAGCTTTTTCCTGGTCAATGAAATCTTAGAAATGAAAAAAATACTTTTTTTTGTTTTACCCTTGTGTGTGTAACTTCATTTGACCACTCTTTCAGGTCAGTACAGGACAAAAATCGTCCTCTCCAAAAAACATTACAGATGAATATTAGTTTTCCAACCAAATATTAAATTATTCAAATTATTTTAAGCCTTTAAATAAAAATGTAATTACATGATGTAGCTGTTTTGATGAAAAACCATCTAAAAAAAATGTACTAAAAATGAGCACCACCATTGATTTTAATCTTTAAACAAGATCTCCATCATTTTATGTTCATTATTTTCATTCAAACTTTGATATTATGTGATCAAATTGGCATTTAAAGGGTTAAAATAATTACATATTTGGTATTTTTGTGAAGCTGAGCGATCTAAACAAAAAATTAATCTGTAATGTTTTTAAAACCAGTTTTTAGGAGAGGACTTTTTTGTCCTCCAGTGACCTGAAAGGGAAGTAAATTTATCTCCATGTGTCCTTCTTCACATATTGGGAAACACAACCAACATGGTGGCCAAATATTTAGAGAAAATTACCTGAAAAGACAAAAAAAAAAAGGGGTTTTAAAAAAGTATACATATTTAGAGACAACAAGGAAGCGTGATTTTTTTTTCTCCTTTTATTGTTTACAAAATACCAACATAAATACATAAAGGAGGCTGAGTGATATTGCTGTGTGTGAATGTGTGTGTGTGAAACAGAGGAGCAGGCAGAAAACAAACTAAACAAATGCTCCACCCCTCGGTAACAAACACACGGTGGCTTTCACGACTCGCTTCACGTAACTGCAGACTGCGAAGAGTCGAGACATAAAAATCACATTAAATAAAAACAACCAAGGACATGAGAATACTGCGATATAAAGCAGCTAAATCTTAATCTGTTAAGAAGATAATGAGGAGGAGGGAGAGGAGGAGCACTACAGCACAGGAGGTGTGAAGAGCTGATTACAGATGGTGCAGCCCTTAAAAACCCACCGGGCATGTGTTTGGTTCCCCACGGTTACAGAGACAGTCGGACACGTCGACCTGCACACGGGAGGAAACCAGAAAACATGAGGACATGGAAACCCCTCCTCTTCCTCCTCATCAACATTTACAAAAACACCATCATCATCATCCTCCGTTCACACATGCAATCAGACCACGCTCCATGTAGTGTGTCCAACATCGGCTTGGTTACACTCCCACCGGAACCTCTTCAATATGCAAAGTCATCCGAGCCAAGGCATTTTTTTTTGTTTGTTTTTTTCTTCCTTTTTGTTTTGTTGCAAACTACAATCATCCGTTTCAAGAGCAAAGCAGTTTCCTAACATCTCCGTTACAGTAAAGATGCTTCTGGCTACAAGGCAGGGAGGGATTCAAAACACCAAACAAGAATTTTGAGGGGAATGTGACGAGAGATGCAGCGGAGACGAAGTGATTGGCGATCGGTTTCCGTTTTCTTTTAAAGTTTTTCAAAACAAACGAAAAATCCCAAAACTAAAAAAAAAAAAAAAAACTGCATTAAAAACATGTAAATCCAGACACCCTTTTTAATCTCTCTCGTCTCCGGAAACCTCCGTACTGAGGCTGATTTTAACGATGTAATATATCTATAAAGATAAGCGGTGACGCCCCACCGCCTTCACGTAACACCGGGACCTGAACGTGGACATTAACGCAGCCGAGGAAGGAGACGTGGAACCACAACACTGACAGGAACCGCCACGGACACAGACGGGATAAAAACACGGTGACACGCTGAAAGACGACAGGTCTGAGCCACTCTCGGGTTTAGGGGGGGTTTCTCTGCTCAGCGTGGTCACACCCTGAACCCACCGGGGGCTGAAACACGATTAAACGCCGTGTTTGGATCTAGCAGTTTGTGTCTGTGGTCTACTTCTTACAGGCGAGACTAAAAGAGGTGTGTGGCGAGAAACATGGAGGGAGGGGGGGGGGGGGACACTAAAAACTACAACTGTCCAATCGTTGGGCCAGATGGAAGAAGGTAGGAAGGAAGGTAGGAAGGCTGTTCACTGGGCTGCAGCGCCGAAGGTCTCCTGGGAGGCGTACACCATGTAGAGGAAGCCATCTTGGTCCCGCTCCCGCTCGTACACCTCAGAGATGGCGGCAGACACGGACACCATGCTGTGGCCGTTGACCAACAGGAAGAAAGCCTGATTGGAGTTTAGCTGGAGGCGCCTCCTGGTGGGGGAAGGCACACATTACAGTTAGGATGGAGGGAGACAAGAGACCAGAAGAAAGAGAGAAAAGGAGGACTGGAAGCAGGAGATGCTGAAAAACTAGTCCAGAAAACACAGGAAGACTTCCTTATTGTTATGAAGCTGGTGTGGAACCAGATCCCAGTTAGGGAACAGGAAGCCTTCTCTACCTTTAAAGACACCCTGAAATATTTTCCTGTTTATTTCATTTCACTCTTCCAGGATCATTTATGTGTCAAACAGCAGCTGGAAGTCTAAGCTAGCTAGATGCTTTTCCTGGGTTTCTAAATTCTCTATTCAGGTTCACATGAAATGTTTAAAACCATTTTTATAATGTAGTTTCCAGAAAGAAGTCTCCCAAGTCTAGGTGGAGGTCCTGCAGCCTGTCGCCCAGTCTCCTCTGACAGAAGTCCAGAGTTGAGATGCAGGGTTTATCCATTTACACAGCAGAGGGGATTTAGCTGGAATGAGACTTTTTTGTTACTTTTACGTACTGATTCTATTTTATCAGCACGTCTGCCATGTTTCAGGTCTGTTAGTTACATAATATAAGAAGTAATGGACAGATTTCTATGCAATCTTCAGGAAATCTGGAATAGGGAACACGTGATTAGGTTTTGGGAGTGATCCAGATCATTGCCTGGATCCAGGGATTTTTTTAAAGTATTCTTATCAAGCGTAAACATCTGGGAACATCGGGGGGGGGGGGGACTTTGTCACACCCGGGTCCTTGGCCGGTGAAAAGAAAAGGTTGTTAAAGCGTAACACCGTTGGACTTCCAGCGTTGAGCTTCGTCGGTTTTTCTTTGAATACGGTGTAAAGTTGAGTTGTGGTCGTAAACATCGCCCTTCCACAGACAACTAGGTCCTTCTTCCAACTACCGAAAAGACACAAACCCCAGAAAGATGTGCTAACTGGCTAGCGGCTATCAAACGTGTCAATCCTGACAGTTCACCTTGGAGTCCTTCGTTTGTTCAGATCATTTAGTGACTCCTGAGTAAAACATTTATTACTTTACTGATTAAAATTCAGCTTGTTTTTGTACAGAAGCCAAAAATATCAGAAAAGTCTGCTTCCAGGAACAATAACAAACGGTGGACAGACATGAGGACGTTTAGTCATTCTGCCACTAGCTTGACCTCATATATATTTCTAGACTTGACACTGAGGGGATCAATAGAACTGGACGATATTATGGATCATTGATCCTGAGCTGATAAAGAAAACTCCAAACTATGAGAACAAGTTGCACTCTAACACAGACGCTGGTGTGATGCGGGGTTTGTTGTCACCGGCAAGCGGTTCACGGTCACGTGACCACCGGGTCTCCACCTGCCCATGGGGAGATGGAGATCATTTAACCAGTGCAGCTTCTTACTCAAACACTAATGCCCACAATCATTGGCAAATAAAAAAAGACGATGGCTCGGCGGAGGTCTGCACGCTCTGATGCTTCTAGTTTGTTTTGTTTGCACCAAAAATGAATAAAGAAATAAAACTAGATTTATAATAATGTGTAATTTTACACATTTATAGCTGTGAACTTGATGTATAATAATCCTAATATGATTATTTCTCTGACAATAATTGTACCAAAAACATTTCTAATTGTGCCATCCCCAGTTAGGACTGGTGCGGGTTACCCATGATGCACTGGTCCCCTCTTTATTCTCCATACATGAACCAATGACATCATCAGCTCAGAGTCGGGTGGCTTTTAATCCTTCTCCCCCCCAAACGGAGGAAGATGTCCACCTTTCCTGGTTCTGGTCCTGCTGGAGGTTTCCTGCACATGCTCAGTGCAGAGCACTGATTTTATGTCTATATGTAGTCAACTTTTAATGGCTTTTCTTTTAGTCTTAATATGAAAATAATCATATTAAACTGTCCTGATGTGGATCATGATGATTTAATTTCACTGGATTAAATCTGGACTGCAGTCTGTAGGACTAAATTAGATTATAAATGGATTGAACTGGTCTGAATGTAGACTAAAACTGAGCTGTAAAGAGGAGAAAACAGCTGAAGAATAAAGGCGGAAGACTAGAAATGTTTGGGGGTTTTAGAGATGTGTAACTTACAGAATCACAGAGAGGAAGACGAAAGGAAAATAAATGAAAGGCAAGAAGAGTAAATGGAAAAAAATAGCACCAAAGTAATGAGGTAAAACTGAAGGGAAGCAGGAACCCAAAGATTAATGGAAAAGGACGACAACAGACTGAAAGAAATGATTGGAAGGAGAATTAATAAAAGACGAGCAGGAGGAAGATTAAGGATTTAAAAAAGGAAGAAGAGACAAAGGTGGAAGGAAATGAAAGGAAAGCAGGTGATGAGGCGTTCAGGCGTACCTGATGATCTTAATGAGTTCGCTCATGTTGACGTGGTCTGGCACCAGGAACTTGGTCTTGTCCAGGATGGGGAGCTGCTTTTCTCCTTTATATCTCTCAATGATCACCTACGGGAGACACACACATCCATGATTCCTCTCCTCCAACGTTACCCAGCTGCTCCGCTCACATGAATCAGCTGTTTCTGCACCGCATGTCTTTACAGCTGAAGCTGCTCTGAACTAATGAAAATAATGAATCCCTGATCAATAAAGATATTTTATCAGATGGTGTAGATTAAAAGACAACACCCTTCTTCCTCACTGGCTGGTCCCTGTGGATGTTAAATCATATGAATGAGTCCAGAAACACTCTAAAGACGGGCTCGGTCTGTTTTACCCTATTTCAGACCAGACATGGTGGTTTATGTGGGTGAATAACGGAGAGGCACCGCAGAGGGGGTGACGTACCAAGTCAACAGGCTTGTGTCAACAGTTTCATTCAGACTAACGTTTAGTTAGCTTTCGATTCGCCATGCGTAAAGGATGATTCCACTGAGCTTGTGGGAACCTACACCACATTAGACCTGGGGGGTATTCCAGAAAGGAGATTTAACAAATCCAGCGATAAAGTCTGTGCTCGACGTTGCTAAATCTGCATCTTAACCTGTGTTGTTGGTTCCAAAACAGCGGCTATGAAGTAGCTATGACAACCCTGTGTTGGTTAAAGGTCGGGTAGGAGGTGCTTTACAGGAGCATTTTCTACTTTATTGTTTAAAATCCCCTTCACACCCAGACTACAGACAGTTAATTAAATGCTTTAACACAAAAATAAAATATCTTAGTCACCTGTAGAACGGACAGGACTGAAAAAACACCATCCAATCATTTTAACTGGCCCGTTCTGAACGATTGGATGGTGACATGTCCATCAAACTCAACTGCCATTAGCCCCTCCCCCCCGTGTTCCTCTTAGACATATGGAGTTCCCGCGCTCTTTGCATTAACGAGTTAAGTTTGACAGCCCTAGTTTTTTCACATTGGTATCGGCTTTGTAGTATCGGAACATATTTATGAATACCGAGTACAAGCACACGCACACAGTAGCAAACAGATACCGGTAGCGAGAAATGGTCCGATACTATGTGCGTGTACTCGTACTCGTACCAGATACCAGTATTGGGTATCGTTGCATCCCTAACTGGTATTATGAGTCAATATTTCACAAGATTCAGTTCACAGAGACAAAGACTGCATGTGTACAGCATGATAAACCGGAAGTAACGATACCTGTGCAGTATAGATCTACTGTAATTAATAAATAAATAAATAAATAAATAAACTACCAACGAAAAGAATTAAAATAATCTTAGACCAAAGTAAATTGGGGCAAAAATCCAAAATATAAAATTGGCTTTGACTGCAGTTTGTGTTGCTTTAGATGGTAAAAACTCTTCTTCTCATTGTTAGCAACATCTATTATCATTTTTACTTGCATCTCCAAACGCAGCGCTGTCTGATCGTCCTCCACTGCAGGTAAAAGACCTTCTGCACTTGCATCTGTATTAAAGTTCTGGATAATTCTATCAGTCAGTTTCATGCTGTCACATTTCTTTTTATTGCCAGTAAATTGAATTCATTTAGCTTTAAATTGCTCATTTACTTTGCATAAAGAAATGTCGGAGTCAATAATAAGTTTGCAGCTTCATTTCTCCTTTTAAAAAAAATGACACTGCAGGTATGAAATCTACCGAGACATTCACTGAGGTCTGTGAAGAGTGGGAGTGGGAATGTCCCACGGCGAGGCAGCTCCTCGTCTGTCTGCTACAATCAGTCTGTCATGTCTGCATGGAGATACATTACAGTGCACATCTGCTTCTGCTCTCAACACTTATCATGACACGGCAATTTATAACCCCAGCAGAGCAGAGAGATGCTGGCAGCAGATGGGAGAGCTGTGCTGATACCCTATCTCTGAAACCTGAGGTGTGCTTTTTGTTTATTAGGGGGTTGCTCAGAACCAGCAAGCAGCTAAAGATCTAGGAACAGCTGCTGACTCGAACTCTAAAATAAAAGGATAAAACAAAAGACAACAAAGACGAACATCTCCGTTTAGAAGCAGAGAGACTAACAAATGACATTTAAGACCACCTCTCCAGGAAGCATGCGGTAAGGTTTTCTGCTGCAGGAAGTGCGTCTCGTCTTCCTGCATGCTGCTGTGCACATCACACTTTCCACTCAGACATTACTTTCATTTCTAAGCTGGTGAAAAAGTAGTTCGACTTACAGGAATCTTGTTAGGGTGCTGCTCTCGAATCAGCCTGACATCTTCTACTCGCTGCTCTGTTGGGGAAGAAAACACTCCGGTTAGCAGACGTAGAGAAAGGGGAAGCAATGCAGCCCCTCAGTTGGGTTTAATTTCCTTAAAAGGTCCTGATGTTCCTCAGATCTGTTGGAAAAGATCAATTTAACATAATATGATTACATTTGTGCAGAACAGAAACATCTGGTATTTACCAGCCTGCTTAGTGCAGTAAGGCTCTAGTGAATCATAATGGGCTTTCATGAAATCCACTCATGCTGCAACAGCATTGTTCCACAGTGAACAGCAGATTACAGAGTGAAATTATGACCCACTCATTTTCTAATCAAAGTGTGTACGGCCCCCCCCCCCGCTACAAGTACATGATGAGCTCGTACGGCAGCAGCATTTCTACATCATTTAGGTTTGAACCATTTCAAGGGCGTTCCTCAATCTCTTGATACAAACTGGAAGTCAGTGGAAGTGTTGGAGTGTTTTCGTACATCCCAGTCTGTTGAAATCTAAAGTTGTGTTTCGACTACGGGAACTTTCCCCAGAAATGAAGGACTTTTGAAAGGTCAGCTGACTTCCTGAACTGTGGCCGTGCCATCAGGGAAGCTGGAATAACCTGCTCATTCACTATATTCAGATAGTCAGCTGACCTCATTCTATGGACACATAACAATGCTGAACCCTAGACCTGAACCTAGACCTGAACCTAGACCTGACCAACTGCAGCAGCTCCAGATCAAAGACTTCCCCCACAGGCTTGTACAGTAGTCACTAGGCTTGATGACTTCATCCTCCTCTCTTCTTACCCTGATGCTATCATCACTCTGAAACAGGGTCAGTCTGGACTCATCAGACCACATGACCTGCTTCATTTGCTCCAGAGTCCAATCTTTATGCTCCCTAGCAACCTGAAGCCTTTTTCTCCAGTTAGCCTCACTGATTAGTGGTTCTCTTATGGCTACCCAGCTGTTCAGTCCCAATTCCTTGAGCTCCCTTCACATTGTTCATGTGGAAATGTTCTTACTTTCACTATCAAACATAGCCCTGAGCTCTACTGTTGTTTTTCTTTGATTTGATTTCATCGATCATTTAAAGCCCTGTCTCCACCAAAGTGTAATGGGTTTGGTTCGGTAAACCTTGTCAAGCTCCACTCTTTTGGGTCAGATTGGGATCCTATCAGAAGAGTCCCGTGAAGACATTTTGGCACCCTTCCCACTTTGACTATGGAAACGCAAAAAAGTCTACCGTCCCGTCCTGTACTGCCACGGACCCGTTGATACTTCAAGATTTTTTTCCACCACATTTCTTCCTGGGAGATGATGGCTTCCCACCATCTTTCCAGTAATTTCCGCATCTCCTTAGATGTTTTCTTCGCTTGAGGCCGATAATTTCAGCCTCCTAAAATCAGATTCAGTTCAGCTTTATTTGTATAGCCCCAATTCACAACAGTCATCTTTACAGACAAAACCAATTTAAACCCATTCATTGGGATCCAGTCAGTGTTCATACAAGCTAATTCGTAGTAAATAATAGCCTAGCTAAGGAAACCAACAGGCTGTATCGATTCTTGACTTTCAATCCCCCATCCAGAGCATGCAGGTGGAACGGAAAAAACTCCCAGATGAACATCTTTTCCACGACCACAGGATGTGTCCTCCTGCATGAAAAAGTTCTCACTGCATCAGTCGGGGTTAAATAACTTCTTTCCAGTTGAAACATAGTCATCCAGTGGGAGGCTCTTACCCATTTGCATTGTTAAATTATTTCTTTTTTCATGACAATAAATGTAATTTGGTTCCTAAACAGTCTTGATGAGAGGTAGCACGTTTGAGAAAAAACGAATCATAGTTCTATCGACAAAAACGTCAAAACTTTTGTTTTGATTTTTGATTGTTTTGATTGTTCTCGACATAAAATGCTATTTTAAGTAATTTCATTTTAATCTTGAACGATAAAAATGGTTCGTTAAATATATTTTTGGTTTTCAAAGTAAAGTTTTTCCACTTGGATTTTGTGTTTTGTGTTCGATTAAGTCAAAGTTGAAGTTACATGTGAGGTGTACGGTGAAAAACAAGTACTTTCACACCCACAAGTACAAATAAATAACAAATCCATGTCAGCACAGCCCTGTTGGGAAATCCCTCATAGATGACTATTTCATTATAGCCTGTGGACTGATCCACAGCAGCTAGTTTTTCCAGGGTTTTAAACCACAGTGGAAATACAGAGCATCAGTCTGGAGGAATCCTTTATTCCCTGGAAAGAAAAAAGATTAAAGTCTGTCTTCAGCCATAAGAACTTCAAAGAAAACAAAAGAGTAACGCGGCACCTGATAAGACAGATCACACGCTTATCTGTGACCCAAGTACAAATGTAGGCCAAAACACACAGAAAGGTCACTCACTGCAGCTCTTTAAACTCTGATATCAAACAGAACTTGTTACAACTTGCTGTCCGACAAGTTTACACGACTTTAACAACAAGGATGTCTGATTGTCAGGCTGGGTTCAGTGAACAAACACAACCGATCCTTCGGCAAAGATGGGGAATTAGAGGTTGTTCACTTGGCTGTTGGCTTTGAGTTATTGCTCTTGAGTCTGGTGACCTGCCACTAAATAAAATGATTGCTCACAAGACAAACTGAGCAGCCAGTGTAAGAATGTCTAATTAAATCAACTGATTACATGCTGCTGCTGAATGTTTGTTTTCCTAAGGAGGCCCTTTTCATGCTAAACTAGACGAAATGGATCACACATGATTGGTTTCAGCCAGGAACAGGGAAGCTCCGAATGTGCCCGTGTCAGTCTCTCATGACCAAAACAAGACACAAACAGCCTCTGAGTCATCTGAGTTCAGACAAAAGGGCAAAATAAAAACACACAAACTGGGAAGCGTTGCTCTAAATGCCTGCGGTGTTTCACACATTTTTCTGTTGTGTCATCATCTGGGCATTGATCCGCACCACCAAAAGGGAAGTGGAAGAACCCTTAAGAATTTATTTCAGTTATTACATGACAAACAGATATGACGCTTGAGTCCCACTCTGAGCCTGGACCCCATGAATCAGATTTCCACTGTTGTTTCTAATCCACATTAAGAAGATATGAACTCAGAGGAGGTGGATGAAAATGGTGAAGATAAATAAAGCATCTTCAACTAATAAGCAAAAAACTAACGTGATGGCTGGAGGTGGTTTTTAGTTTCATGTGACTGACCAGAGTCTTCCCAGATGATTCCTAGTGTGCATGTCCACCCAGTTGTTTAGTTTCTTAATTATGATAATTACCTTTTACTTAATTACAACCTCTGGTAGGGTTGAGAATTCAAAATGATTCCAAATAGGAAACAATAAAGAAATACCGAGCACTGAGTCCCTTTAAAATAAATAAATAAATAAATAATAAAAAAAAAAAATGTATTTAGAAAATAAATAACTAATTCAAATAAGAAAAAAATGAATTGAAAAAATAAAAAATGATTCCTGAGTGAACACATACCAGGTCCTGCAAGGACAGTGATGAATACTTCTCATTCAGGACCTGCCTGTCTGGAAGCATAGCTAAAGATGAATGCGAGGAGATTTTCCATTAACCCTATAATGCCTGAATTTATTTACAATTATATAATAATCTAATATGAAATAAATCAACAATAAATAAAAAATAAATGAATAAATAAAGATATTAAATATAAATTAAACAAAAAATTTAATTTAAAGACTGTTTTGATGGTTTGTTTATGACAACAGGCGAGACGGGTTAATACACTGAGATTTTAAGTTTGGCTGTTTATTATAAAGATATATTTGCTTCGGGATAATAATAATAATTATTATTATTATTATTATTATTATTTGCATGTTTCTTTAACTGCATGCTTGTTGACTCTGTGTCAGTGAGATTACTTGCATATATATGAAGGTTAAATTGAAAACATTAGACATTTTTTATAAATAAATCTCACATGGCAGATGTGACATTTCCACAGCAGAGGCCAGACAGTAAAAATAACTCCAGCTGTTAATCATTTCATTCCACTTAATGGTGGAAAACATGACATTTTTCTCAGTTTCATCCAGTTGCTTCTCTAACCAGTGAATGAAGACAATTATGCTACTATAATCACAATTATCTGAGATAATTCTGATTGACAGGCCTGTTTGCAGCGTTTCTGAAGTTTCCTTAAGATTTGCTTTACTGGTAAAGTGAAAGTAGGTTACTGTGAACTGACATAAAGCTGTGTGCACAATGCAGTGGCGCGGAGATAAAACAACCACTAAGACAGACAAACGCTTGTTTCTAAACTGGTATTATGTTGTTTATATTCACATGGCTGTTTAAAGCAACAAAAAAGATCAGCTCGTACAGCAAACATCATCAAAATACGCATGTGACACGGCACTTCTCTTTACCCACTGACCTCATAGTGATGTTGCTTAAATTTGGACCAATAGTTAGTCAAACCATCAGTTATTCTTAGTCATACTAGGAAATACATTTCAAGGGTTGCAGGAAATAGGCTCACATTTCTTCATTTTTCCCAACCTAGAAACAAAACAAATAACACACACGTCTCCGTCTGCACCGGGACAAACTAGAAACAATAAGATAGTTCATGAGCAAAGGAAACACACAAAATACACAGTTATGCAAAACACAAGATAAAAATAACAAACCTTATCTGCACAGTGATACTCTCTCTACTGGTTATTCACACCTCTTTTTTTCCCTTTTTACACCCATTTTCAAAACTGAAAAACTCTCATATTTCATCAGATGGATGAATTTTAGCATCCAAAAGATTCACAGGTGTTAATGAGACTATGTAGGTCTCTGGCCTGTCTTACCGAAGTTTAATCAGCTTCTATAATGATAAACACAGCTTGTGGGTTTATAATACCTCCAGAAGTAAAATAAATAACGTGTTTGCAGAAGACTGCAGGCCTTGAATTCAGCTTTGAGGGCTCAGAAAGCATAACTAGCTCATCTGCACCCAAGCTGTGTGGTAAGCATCAAACGAAGTGAAACTAAAGTAAACTGCACGTTTGGGATACATTTCATTTTCCATTTAGCCTTAAAACTGCTGTCCTCTCCTCCACAAACTGTCCCATCCCCCAATCCTGCAGCTCTGCTTCTCTCAGCCCTGCATTTCAACACCACTTTGTTTTTCTCCCACTGCTCTGATCCCAGTAAACACCACAGAGAGGCAGGGCCTGCAGCAAATTGCCTGAACCCAATCTGGCTTTTTTTACACCATTTCACGTGTAAACCTGCAGGAATCAACCATGGCCCGTCTTCAGACTGTTATGAAACAGTATGGTTTGGTCTTGTAACAGTTCAGAGACAGAGCTTGAGGGAAAATGAACGCTAACACTCTCAAGAGGTGATTACCAACTTCTAAATGCCCTCCTCACGTTAACGCGAGGCTTGAATACACAATGTAAGATTTTATTTAAAAAAATGTTTTAAAGGCCACCAGTTACATAAAAGCCACAAACCCAAGATGAAAAGCAGAGCTCAGACCTACCGAATGTCCTTCTTTGTTTGAAGGTTTTTTCTGAAGGCATACTGCGTCAAAGTCAGCCAGCTGGCAGCGCAGGAAAACAGAGACAGCGACGAAATAATAATAATAATAATTTAAAAATAATCACTAAAAACGAATTGTTTATTTATTTATGTACAAAGCGTCCGTGTCTGCCTGGTAAAATGCGCCTGAGCAAGAGTTTCGAGCTGGTTTGGTGTCGTCGCTTCCTTCCTCTGCTTGTGTGTTTTTATCAGGACGAGCTCGAGCAGGCAAAACAAACCTGTCAGCTGACCTCTGACGTCACGCGCCGCCCTCTCATCTGCCTCATTCTTTTCCTTTTTTTCCGCCTGTTTTCATATTCAAATACAGGACTTTCATAAGTCATGAATGATCCTTCATTTCTTTATAAATAGCCAAGAAAATAAAGAAAAATGTGCAGCGATTTATTTAAAACGCGTTTAAGGCGAGACACCACAGGTATACAGGGTCAAATGTATAACTAGCAGGTATCACCATGAAACCTTCCTGGTTAATTATGTACATTATGTTTTGTATTGCAAGTTTTCTGGAATTTGTATGTTTAAACATGCAAATTAGGTACTATGTAGCCAAAAAATGTGCTCATTTGCACACATTTCTAGGGTAAAAAAACATCTGACGCTGGATTAAGCCAGTTCCCTTTTGCAGGATTTCAGATATTTTTATTTATCACCCCACAATTTTGAAAATACTGTCAACAACCAGAAAAGCCTCAATTTTTGCCATGATTTTTAAATGAAATGTTCTTTAAATCAGGCTGTAAAGACATCTAAAAAAAAAAAAAATCTTCTGCAAAAATTTTTCAAATACAGACAGAAGTAAAAGTGGAAATGTCGGTGTCTGTAAGCGCTGCTGAAGTGAAAATGTTTTGACCCAGCTATGAGAAAAAATCCTTAAAATCCTTTAAAGTGTTGGATTGTAAAATTCAAGACATTTTTGTTTAAAAGAAAAAACAACAACACTATTTACAGACACCGCATGCAGACAAAGCAGAACATTTAAAGCACACTTAAGCCGACAAATGTTCAACACAGCATGTTTAGGAGCTTCATCTGAACACGGTCACATGTTCAACCCTCAGGTGTAGTTGCTTACAGGGTGAAATGTCAGATTTGGGTGAAATCACATGGTTCAGGAGTTTCGTGAAGTATCGTGAAATAAACACATAAAATGTTATTTTTTTAAAAACATTTTCTTTCCATTAGCCTGAAAGTAACATGTTGAAGAAAAAACAAATGTCAGCATTGACCAGGTGAAGAAAAACAGGCTTTTTTTTTCCTTCTGTGTCTCCCCTGAAAAAAGGAATATTTGGTCTGAGCAGTCCTATTCCTCAACACAGTCTGGAACCTCTCAGACATGTTTTCTTGTCATTTCTTGTAGTCTTCAGGAATCTCCAGTGTTCTCGAAGGACTTTCCAAAGCTCAACTTTGGATGTTGGCTGCCTTTTTGTTGCTTTCTGTCTTTCACACACTGCTTCAATAATGTTGAGGTCCGGGTTCTGAGGAGGATTCATCTCTCCATCAGACCTGTTGCCACTGATTTTCAGTTCAGTTTTAGTGTCATTTGGCGTACCTCAGCCTGTTTCCCTTCCTCAAAGTGACATTGCTGCTACCTGACATTGGAATCGTGCATCACATTCTAACGTGACATCATTCCAGCCTCTGCTATCCAATAAGTACGCATACCCTATACATGCAGAGTAATCCGGTTCTACTCGTGGTGGAACCGCATGTTTACGTGGTTTCAGTCACTTTCATTCACGTTAAACGCCGGCTTTCAGTGATGGTCAAGCCGGGCTAAAAGCCGGTGGGAAGGCGTTATAAGCTGCTTTTACTGGGATAAAAAGCTGCTGCTGTGTCGAGGCCAGTTTCTCCGTCCAGATCCGCTGGTGCTACGTGTCCCTTACCGGCTGCTGTAGTTTCAAGATGGCAGACCGTCATGGCGCTTCCCTACCGGCTTACCCGTCATATCTATGAACAAATCTAAAATTCTTTGCTTATTAGAATGTGTCAGATCATTAGCGGAGGTCATAATACACCAAAATAACACATATATACATGCAGATATAGACTTTGGCCTGTAGACAACAGATAATGTTACACAATGTCCCTTTAAAGTAGCACTTTGTAATTCTCTACCCTTAAAGATATGTGTCTCTGACTTGTGTGGATGGCACAGGGACATTTATCTGTTGTTCCCCAGCAGCACCCCGAGGCTGAGAAACCACATCACACACAAGCAACTGGATATCAACACAATGGCTGTTTTGAACGCGCTTCATGGCTGATTCATCAAAGAAATGCGAGAGGACATTATCGGGGGATAAGAGGAAAAGAAGAACAGAAAGTGACAGAGCAAGAGAGAAGACAAGAGTCAACACCGGGCTGACTTTATTGACCGGAGAGAGCTCAGAAAAGAGACAGGATGCAAGATGCTGAATTAGCCGTTGTTTGGGTGATTACTGAGAAAATCAGCCAAGGTTCAGGAATGCTTCTTTAAAGGTGCAGTGTGTAGAATTACTGACATCTAGTGGTAAAGATGGGGATTTAAATTACTTCAAATGCCAAAGATCTAGCCCACCCCAGGGACCCTGCCTCAGAGCAGCTCTTTAACCACCCTAGCAACCTCAGCCCCAGTGATAGGAGAGCCCCCCCCCCCGGGTCCCCCAACTCTGCTTCCTCATCAGAAGAAGTGTTGGTGGGATTGAGGAGGTCTTCAAAGTATTCCCTCCACCGACCCTCAACGTCCCGAGTCAAGGTCAGCAGTCCCCCACCCCCACTGCACACAGTGTTGACGAAGCACTGCTTCCCCCTCCTGACCACCGGATCGTAGACCACAACCTCCTCTAAGTCCTCCGGAAGTTGTTCTAAGAGACTCATTCTCAGAGAATAAAAACAGAAGTTATTTTAGTAAAGTGATTAGATATCCATAGAAACAGTTTTTAATTAAAACATTTTTTTCTGTCATTAAATTGTATTTACACACTGCACCTTTAATGGCTTCCTCACAGCCGTGCTTCCACACAGACCATTTTTATGAGGCTTTAGCCAACAGTAGATGGATCAGTTGAAGGTCCAGATCCATCCCTCAGCTCCTGTGTCAGGTCTTTGCTGGATTTGTTCCTATTTCTCTATGCCATCACTTCCAGATCCTATTCTTCTGCTGCAGCTAGTTTTCATTAGTCCTGACTCTTCTCCTTTCATCCTCCATTTGTCCAGTTTCCTCAAATGTGTCAAACACACACTGCAGACCATGCTCGGAACAGCTCTTTGGGAATCACCTTGTTGTCTTTTTCTCTGT
The DNA here is from genome assembly GCA_037177055.1 of Atherinosoma microstoma. Taxonomy (NCBI): domain Eukaryota; kingdom Metazoa; phylum Chordata; class Actinopteri; order Atheriniformes; family Atherinidae; genus Atherinosoma; species Atherinosoma microstoma. The sequence continues at coordinate 5,999,966 of JBBBVU010000010.1, forward strand.
CTTTGCTGTTTTTCATAGATGCTGTTAAAGAAATGGGAACACATGATGTGTCTTTGTGACAGCTGCTGGTAACAAAGAGCCTAAAAATCCTATTGAAAATGGTAACTTTGGTAACTTTTGGGAT
>JBBBVU010000010.1:6012020-6027443 GCA_037177055.1 Atherinosoma microstoma
GTGTGTGTGTGTGTGTGTGTGTGTGTGTGTGTGTGTGTGTGTGTGTGTGTGTGTGTGTGTGTGTGTGTGTATTTGCATATTTGTAGTTTTGTCTGTATCTGTTTGTTATTAATAATACATTTGAGCTAAACAGATGTCCAGAGCTTTTGTGTGGAGAGGAGATGGATGCGTTATGATCTTATATGCTGCAGGAGAACAGCCTGCTGGGATCAGCGTTCAAATTAAATACAATGACACTTGCACTGTGTCTTTTCTGCTCACTGCATGCAGTTCATTATCAGACTCTACAGAATGAAGGTACAAGTAAGCTATGATGGAAAAATACTGAAAGTCCCGCATGACAAATCTCTATCTGACCCTGAAAAACAATGTTATTTTCCTCTGCAGCATCCCCCCCCCCGACACACACACACACACTCTAGTCTCACAATATAAGGAGAGCTATTTTCTGCTCCAAGTGGGGGGAAAAAAACCCAATAAGGACACAACCAATTCAATTAGTTATTTGTCATATCAAGGTTTTCCTGATGTAGTGCTGAGATGTTCTTGCATGCAACCCCTAAAAATGATGGGATCTCCACTCTCTGATGCTCATTCTGCTCTTTTCATTTATAGGAGAAAAATTTTAATGGATAAAATGATTGTGTTAATGGCAAATTTTCCTGATCAAGTGAAAGAAAATGAGAAAATGTTGTAATTTCAATCACTAAAACTAATAAATGCACAAGTATACGTATGCAAAAGGGTCTGCAGTTATTCGCAGAGCTTCATGAGATGCTGCACCCGGTTAACTGATGGAAAACTCAACCCAAAACATCAGAGATGTGTGAAAGATTATGGTTATTCCCAGTCAGCTGTGTCTAAGATCTGGAACAAGTACAAACAAAATGAGAAGGCGGTAAAAGAGAAACCTACAGGTCGACCGAGGAAGACGTCAAAGGGTCGGGGGAGAAATCTCAAATAGGAAAATGCAAAGACTGAGAAGCTAAATAAGGCCACAGTGAGCCAAAAAGAAGCAGTAATTGGGCTCATCTAGTCTTATTTTTCCTTTTCACACTCCTGCTTTTGACGGGAAATCACTCGCAGCTACGTTTTCAAGAATATCTCAAGTCCTGAAATGAACCCAGAGAGGCTGTAAGCAAGGTCGCACCCGTAGTAGAAATAACGGAAGGGTTCAAATGCAACTAAACGCTGGTTAGACGAGGCAGCTGCGTCGTCATATTAAAGTTTAAAATGACATTTGGAAGGAAGGACGTCTCATCTTGTTAAATACCTCTCACCTCAACTCCTCTGCTCGCATCCGTGGTGGGACGAAGACCAACAGGAATTGAGCGGAGGAAGAACGGGATGGACTGAGGATGAAAGGATGCTGGAGCTGCTGTTGGTGCAGGTTTAATGAAATGTTTAAAGCTATTTTCCATATTTGTTGATAATATGGGGCTGATGTTGGGTAAAATTTTTATGACTAAAAAGTAGTTTTTGAACATTGGAATATCTTTAACCAGAGAGCTCGTCATGTTTTCATGATTTTTTTTCCCTCTACTTGATCTTAAAAAGCAAATTGCAATTAACATCTTATGTTTTATAAACTGAAAATATTCAAGTAATCGCATAAAAGATGTTTTTTTTCCCTACCAAATATAAAAAAGGAGTTTTTAAAAAGGAGAAACACCAAAAGACACAGTGACTAAAATGTGGCAGTTTTATTAGCACAGAATATGTACAAGCGTAAAAAAAAGAAAAGAAAGAAGAATAAAAGCAATTTAAAATGAAATCACTGTGTGAGAAAAAGAAAGTTTGTTGGAGGAGCAGCTGGATATGCTTTTTCTGACACGGCAGGAAAAAGAAAACACCTCTGGCTCCTTCTAAGAGGTCCGGCTACCTGCGGCTCCCTCCTCCGTGACACATCAATCACTCTCTTCACATCTCCATTTACACTTATTCCAGCCTCTCCTCCCTACAGGTCCCTCTTTGTTCTAGCGAGGGAGGGGGGGAGAGGAGGTAAAAAGGAAAAAGCAGAATTGCTGCCTTCTTGCTGAGGAGGAGGAGGGGCAGAGGTGGAGTGACCGGTGTGATGGTGGAGGAAAGAGGACAGGAGCAGTGGTTTCTCTGGAGGAGAGGAAGAAGTGTTTTGAGGCTTCTGACAGAGGACAGGTTTGCTGTGCTGTTCCCAGCAGCTGCTAACAGCAGCACAACGGGCCTGGGCTCTGTCCTCCGTACGCACGCCGGTCACGCGCAGACGTGTCTCATGTGGAAGTTCACCACGTACTCGGCGTTGGTGCGCTGCACCGAGATGGCGAAAGGTTCGAAGGGGTGAAAGGTGAAGGCGACCAGGCGGCGGACGGCGTGATTAACCGGCCGTCCAAGCAGGCCCGCCTGGATCTTAAACTTCAGCAGGCCGGAGTCTCGTGCGTAAAACCTGGTGGGTGGAGAAAAGAGGGGGGGGCAGAAAAACAAAGGCGTTAAAGTTGATCTGCTCTTAGAATATGAAATGAAATCTAGTTCATGTGGAAAGGAAAGCGAATACTAATGAACACGCCATGTAAACACAGAGGCTACTTTCCATCCGGTGTCCCTGAAGGATGATAAAACCAAGCAAATAGGGGGCGGAGCCTCTTAGTGGATAATTACTGGATGGGTGTTTTCTTTTCAGCCGGAAACAAATTATTTAACCCCAAATGGTGCAACGAGGAGCTTCTTATTTCTTCAACATCCATTTGGAAAGACACATCCCTTGGTGGCGATCACTTAAACGTTTGGTGAAATCAAATAAAAGAAAAACAACAGTAGAGCTCAGGGCTATGTTTAATAGTGAAAGTAAGAACATTTTATTATCACACTGCTTTGCTTAACTCAGCGGGATGAGTTGCTTTATTGCTTTTAATCGTACATTATTACGGTCTTATTCCCAGAGCCGGAGACAATTTTCCATTTTGAAAATGAAAAACACGATAAAATAGTCTGAGACACTCCAGCGGGAATGTGGGAAAACTGGAAAGAAATATTACAAAAATTGTGTCACTTTAAAATAATGTAATATCAATGAATTGAAACATGTTTATAAAATAAAATGTATACTTCATGTTCAGTTTAAATCATCAATTAAAAAAACTAGATGCCAGGATTTTTTGACCCATTCTGTCGCATCCTGAATAACATCAGCTACGATGTTGCTAAAAACACAGCGAAGCGTCGAAGTAGAAGCAGTAAAATTCTGTCAGTATTTATGTAAATATGTTTTATGTCCACTAACTGCAGCCCACACAGGCATTATGTTTCTTATGTGGGGAGAAACCAACTAAAAGCAGCATGAAACCAGCGCTTCTCCAGCAGCATCTTAGCACAAAGCACACCTGTCATGTTGGGAAGACACCCGAGGTTTTCTTCAGAGGAAATTGGCTGAATTCAGGTTATCACAGGACACAACACATAAAGCCTCCACCGCACCATCAAAACCTCTGGAGGCTTCTTCTGTGGTGTCTTTTCTTGTGGCTAAAGGCTAAAAAAAAACCATTGACTGAGACCTGCTACTGCTTTCTGCTGCTGTTATGTGATGATTTGACGTAAAAACATAGCAGAGAAACTAAAACGTGTCACACAGTTTACTGCAGGATAGATAAAACGGGGGCAGACGTTGTGGGAAAACTTGAAGGCTCATTTTCACACCAGATGGATGAAACCACAGATGTGTGTGGAAATCCACAACTTCTTCAGTTCCATACATTGATAGAGACGATATCTACATCACGTCCTGTTCTGCATCAGGAGAGATGGTCATGGATCGTTCATGTTTAAAACCTGTTCTTTTAAAATGTTTTAAACTTCAGTGTTTTTTCTTCTAAATATGAATAAATCATGGACTGATGGCACAGCGTTGAGTTTCAAACCACACAAAGCTCTGCATTGGTTAGGGCAGTGGTTTCCAACCTACTGGATTTTCCCTGAGGACTTCCATCATGCAATTACCCAAAAAATCTGTGGACCCCTGCCCGGCCCGTGTTGAAACCATGATTGCTTTTATGCTTTCATTAGCTGCTTGTCACCATAAATGATGCATTCAATGACTCCTTTCCTCCGATTGAACCAAAGTTAAAGATAATTATCAACATATAGACTTACTTTCTTTGTTTTTCTCTTATAAGAAATAAGGACAAGTCATCTGCACCGAGGCATTTCTCTGACATGTCTCGTTAAAGAAATGGTGCAAAGTGTTTTCAGGCTCCCAGAACTCTGCTTCCAGGTGAATGAAACACCCGGATGATAAAAAAAACTTGAGCAAATACACCTCAACTCGTCTCTGTGTGGACATGGCCCTTTATTTAAATCACACTGGCTCTTTGGAGGACCCCAGGTTGGGAACCACTGCATTAGGGGGCACTTAGTTGAAAAATTAATCCACAGAGGGAACAGTGCTGAAAAGAAAAACACACCCATACACACACCCTTATATCCGGGATGTGCACCACAAAGTCGGCACGGTGCACAAAGTCAACATCTATTATCTAAAGTCCACAGTTTTGTGTGAAGAACAGGGATGTTTCACTGCACAGGGATGCAGATCTGATCACAGCGCGGTTAAAAGAACAGCATGGCCCCTTAAGAACAAGCTAGAGAGGGGGAGGGAGAGACATTCAGCACGTCAGCTGGTCTGACGCACAGCGGCAGACTGAGTCAGAGCGGGGGGGGTGTCGGAGCAGAGTAAATCCCGGGTTTGATTCACCGCTGCTGGGTAAAGTGAAGGGAGTGAACCCTAATCCACACATCTACATCCACACATGTACAGTCGTAGATGCGGGGAATCTCTCACTGTTAGCGCTAGGCTAACCATAGGTTACCAACCTGGATCGAGTCCTTCTTAGAGTTTGAGTGTCGTGTTACAGGCTCGTCAGACAGAACTCAACAGTGAAGGAACATCTTGGATGCAATCTCACTGATTTCTGATACGTTTGACGTTTTAAAGGTTCAAATTAATGGTCCTCTCCACCTTTTCACGAGAGGTTTGACGGAGAATGTTGGACCTAAAATAACACGGGGATATATAAAATCAGTAGCAACACCAAGCTCCGCCCTTTTAGGAAAATGTTGGAGTCGGTTACCCCCCCAATCTACATCTTCTTAGATGCTTCATGAGTTGGATCCCAGCTGAACGTCTTTCATTCTGCCTGAGAAGAACTTTTGTACGTCTGATTCATCTGTCAAGCAATTTTACAATCAATCAATAACTCACAGAAAATAGGGACAAATATCCTTAAACAGGCTTTTTTCACAGGGAAAATACAGTAAATGTGTTAAAAAGTGTCACTACTTTGTTTTTTTTTTAAGTGTCCCAGCAAGTCATGACGGTGTGATGTGAAAAATAGAGTAATGAAGTAGCCAGAGAGCCCCCAGTCTTCAGAAATAAACTGATTCCATTAACAGCAAAACAAAACTAGAAAAATAAAATCATAGCCACACAGTAAGATCAGAAAGCGTCACCTGTAAATCCCCATAACAGATGCTGAGATTACTTTTCCCTACAACAAACTGCGTCTGCGTTGTGGTTGGAAGGAAGTCTCCAGCATCGTGGATCTTTTCTCTTTGTGTTGTTTTTCTTGTTTGTGCTGGCTGTGTAAACATGTGGGGATTTGCCAGGATTCACCAGGGGCCACAAAAACTGTGTCTGCCATTTCCTCCACACAAACAGGCCTTTATGAAGCTCTTGCTCATTCTCGGAGTAATTTCATGCTCTAAGGTGAGGTAAAAAAATGTATATAGAATTCAATTTTTATGTTTTAACTTTAAAAAAAAAAATGTACAAAAACATCCTGATTTGTTTCACACCTTCAGTACTCCTCACCATCTACTATGCATTACTTTAACAATAGAAGCCACGGGAGAATCTCGGCTGTGGAAGGTCTTAATGATGAGTTCATGTGTCTGGTACTTTACTCCAGTTTTTAAACTTGAGACCACAAAACAAAACTGAATTCCTTTTCTTTTTTCCACCAATGAAAGTCTCAGTTTTTAACCTTCTTTTACTTTTACCTTCAACACTACGTGTACTTAGTTTAGCTGAAAACAATGTTTTTATGTGAAAATGAATAATAGGAAGTATGTGCATTTCATTCAAGGCCAAAACTTCAGGCTTTCACATGAGCGTACGAGTGCTTAAACATTACTCCACAAACTGTCGTCTAGTCTTCCTGTCTACTAATATAATCCGGATCATTCCAACATGAAAGATTATATGAAACACTTTCAGTGCTCAGACCCTTCGGAATAAAAAAAGAAAAAAGGAAACTTAAATGTCATGAAGCCAAAAAAGTTGACAATAATGTGATTATACCCATTTTATTTGTTGTTTTCATGCTAGACCATTAACTAATAGCAAAACAACTTATTAGTTACTGGTAACTTATTATATTACTGAATTGAAAATGGCCAAAATTATTACATAATTGGTCATTATCAGATTATTGGCTCCTACGAGGTTAAAAAGTGAGTAAATTCTCACCTTGTGAATTGTAATATTTAGCGAGCTTTGTCTAAAGTTCACTAAATATTTGTAATAACTGGTGGTGTGTCGGCTAAAGACTGGTAAGAGACTGGAAGGATGCAGCTCAGCTGAAAGAGACCTTGGATGCAGATGTTCACGCTGCAAATCCCATTTTTTACCCAAATCGGATTCTTTTTGCGCGCTCGTTTACATTTCAAAGTGACCTTCATCACGCTAAGTTTGAACGGTACGTGGCCCTGAAGTGACAAGCATGCCAGAGGAGAACACAGCGTCACGCAGTGCATCCGGTTTAAGGAAGTAAATACGGAACTTTTTAACGTCTTGAATTTTTGCTCCGAGGCTTTCACTTTCCACGTTCGTCTGTTCTCACTGGTCCGTTGGTTTTGATATACACTGGAACACAGCCGTTATGGGACGAACCTTCAAGTTTGTTCGGACACAATTGTCACCCCAAATACTGTTTAAGTCCAAAACTTCTCTTTCCTTCCACTGACTGACTGCATCAATGTTATCCGCCATGATTCAATATTGCCGCGTTCGCCTTCCACCGGCAGAGAATCGTCACGTTTGTCTCACTTCTGTGACGTCAAAACCGGATGAAATGCGGCATCAAAGACACAGATCAGATTTGTATCCGGTTTAGGACCACATATGAAAGTAGCCTGGGTTGGATTTAAAAGAAGAGGAAAATGTGATTTGTGCCGTTCAGACTGTCATTAAAAAATCTGATCTAAGCGGGAACGAAGCCTCGGAAATGACTTCAATGGAAAAAGGCTGCATCCCATCTAACTGAGCTTTATAATGAGGAAAAATGTGGAAAACTATAATGCATTACATTCATGGGGTCTAGGGATGCACCGATACAATATCAGTATCAGCCCGATACCATGCATGTGTACTCGTTTCGATACTACACCTGATACCAGAATGACAGGATAAATAAAACTTATTTAACTGTTAGATCTGTAATGTCATTCATTAATACTCATACTGGTACTCAGTACGGACAAGTTAACTCATTAAGAAAGTAGGGCCGGGGGATATGACCTTTAATCAATATCAAGATTAATTGGTCATTTTACCTGGATTAATGATTAATTAGTGATTATTTTAGTAATTTATTTTTAGCCCTCGTAGCTAAATAATATTTTCCTAATAGAAGAGCAGATGCTGATTTTACACAGTTGAACTATTTATGCTCATTTAAAGAAAACAAACAAATATATTTAAGAGAAATGATTGAAATAATCGACATGAGCACGATTACATCAATTATTGGTTCTGAATGTCGGTTTTTTAAAAAGATAACACAACGTAGATAAAATTGAACTATTGCCTTTTCTAAAACCCAGTTAGATAAATCCATGTAATAAAGTCTCCTCTTCACTTATAAAACCATCTTTTATTATGATAGAGCGAAGCAGCCAATCAGGAGGACTTTGCCAGAGCCTGTGATTGGCTTGAATTTTTGCACATTGTTGGCGCTGCATCATTGAACATCTACACAGCTAGGAGCAAACACAGAAATTCATTTTGTGTGCACGGAACAAATGACTAGTAGCTAAAACTAAAGAGAATCATTTAATGAGTTGTAGGACAAAAATAAACCTCAACATTTATATCTAATTTCTATTCTTTTCATTTGGATAATATTCATTTTACCAAGGACAAGGATGAGAAATTAGCCACAGCTCACATACTTAGATGTGTTCTTAACAGAACATTGTTTGTTGTTTTTACATCAAATTAATTTAGAAATGAATGAAAAGATTTGATTCCATCATTAAAAACCTGGAGCGTGTACCTGATGGGGTGGTCTCCGCAGGTCTTGGGCCTCTCCATCACCGACACCCACTTGTCGTCATAGCTGAAGAGGGAGAGGTCGAGGTAAGGGCTGCTGCTGTATGACTGGGCGCTGATGGGCAGCTGACCGAGCAGCCGGCGCACCGCCTCCGTGTGGCCGCCATATTTGGCGTTCACGATGGTGTCTTTAAATCTGAACCACACAAAACACACACAGTGGAAACATTCGTTATCCATAACAACTTCCTCTGACCCTGAAAAATTTAATTTTTGTAAATGACTCAAAACCTCCATTTAATTGCAAAATGTTGTAAAACGCACTTATTGGCAACTCAGTGTTCTCTTCCCCTCTTTTATATCATTTTCTGCTTTAATATCTTACTGTCCTGCTTTCAAGGTGAACCAGCTAAGCTACTACAATCCAGCTTTTCTGAATGTCCTCTCCAGCTTTCAATACCTCCTCTCCCTCTCTTTCACATCAATTTTCACCACTCTAAAATCCAATTCTGCGCTCTTTTCCTGGATCAAACCATCCTTTTTCTACTCCTCAGCTCACCTCCTCCTCTCCTTGCGTCAGCCTCCACACTGGATAGTGTCGCCCGACGCAGGCGAGTCGGACCGCCAAATTCAATCACAGCTCCTGGAGCCGCGCTGACCATCTTAATGTCCCCCCGCTACATCCAGATTACATCCTAAAACTCCTCCCTCCCCTCTCCTCTTCCTCCAGGCAATCCCCGCTGCTCACCGCCGTCTTTAAATCCTCCCTGACATTTAGCTGCACGACATCAGGTGCACTCCTTTCCTTTCATTCAGAAACCGACCTGACAGCAGACTGTCGGCGCAATTACGCTCAAACGTTATAATATATGCCAGTTTGTCAGAAAAATATCCCGGGTATTATAATCTGGTAGCAACGCGGGATGCTCCCGCCGCCGGTACCTTCGCTGGACCTGCCGTGCGTAGTTATTGGATGAAGCGGAGCAGGGGAACTGGACGGCCTGGCTGTGCAGCGTGGCATTTCTGAACAGGTCACAGAAATTCTCAAACAGCTCCAGCAGCTGGTCGGAGGTGTTCTCAAAGACGGCCAGCACCTCTGTGGACACCATGTTGTACACGACGAAGAACGAAGGCTGAGAGGAAAAGGAGGAAGCTGCATTTAGTTGATTTATTGTAAGATTTTCAACTGTCAAAAATAAATACATGAAAAAAAAAAAAAGAGAGAATCTTTATATTTTGTCTTTGGAAAAAAATCTAATCAACATACAAGTCAGACATCAAATCTATTCAAAATAACTAACTAGATCTTTGTTTTGTCTCCATAAATGAGACGCAGGACTGAGCGGAATCTGCAGGACAAACGTGTCCTTGGAAACCTGAAAGAGGAATTTCTTTTATGCAGCACAAACAGCAAAAGACAGACAAGAGGAAACCAGGGGGAGCGCCACAAAGAGCGCAGAGGGAGGAATTCACAACGAGAGATCTGGGTGTGTGTGTGTGTGTGTGCGCGCGCGCGCTCACACCTGCGAGGGGTCGGTGACTCTGAGCGTGACCACGTCTTCGCTGGTGTATTTAATGAAAAGATGATGCTCGTCCAGAAGCTGCATCTTCCACATCCTCAGCCTCCTCAGCTGATCGAAAAACTGGAAAAACCTGAAGATTAAAACAAAACTACGTAAAGAAAAGCATCTCATGCATCTAGTCATGTAGACGTGATGAAGACGACCTGATGAAGTTCAAGCTGAGCATCAGAATGAGGAAGAAAAGGAGATTTAAGTGACTGTGAACGTGGCATGGTGGTTGGTCTGAGTATCTACTGGGATTTTCACACACGAGCATCTCTAGGGTTTACAGAGAATGGGCTGAAGAAGAGAAAATATCCAGTGAGCAGCAGATGTCTGAGGTCAGAGGAGAATGGGCAGACTGGTTGGAGATGATAGAAAGGCAACAGGAAGTCCAATAAGCACTGGTTCCAACCAAGATATGCAGAATAGCATCTCTGAACACACACACGTCCAACCTTGAAGCAGATGGGCTACAGCAGCAGAAGACCACACCGGGTGCAACTCCTGTCAGCTAAGAACAGGAAACTGAGGCTACAATTCACACAGACTCACCAGAACTAGACAATAAAAGAAGAAAAAAACGTTGCTTGGTGGGTTCAGAATCTGGTGGAAACATGAAAGCATGGATCCATCCTGCCTTGTATCAACTCTTCAGGCTGCTGGTGTGATGGTGTGGGGGATATTTTGTCCCACTTTGGGCCCCTTAGTCCCAACATGGCATGGTTTAACCAGCACAGCCTACCTGAGTATTGTTGCCGACCATGTCCATCCCTTTATGAGCACAGTGGAGCATCTTCTATATCAATGTCTTTTTATTCGTTTTACACATTGCTAGTTACATTAAACACAAACAAAGTGGACAGGTAGACAACACATAAAAAGGGGAAGAAAAAAAAAAACAACAACAGCCAAATTCCATATGTCTCCAAAAACGATTTGACTTTACCAGAGATGCTTGGGTCTAAAGATGAGAGCACACAGTTAATATCTCCTCCAATCAGAATGCTGTGTTGACATATTTGGTATCATTGAAAAAAATCTATTAGAAATCACTATCATCCCAGTTCGGTGCATTTACAGAGGCTAAACTGACAGGAAGCGTGTATAATTTCCCCACCACAATTACAAAGCATCCAGCGGAGTCCGACAGCACACTAGATGCAGTTAACTGTACATGTCTGCCAATCATAATCTACTTTGGAAATTAGATTGAAACACCTGACCAGACCACTTCTTATTCAGATTCATGTGTCTCCTGCAGAAAAGCAATGTCCATGTTGAGCCGTTTTAAATGTGACATAACTTTCCTATATTTAACACATTCCACGATTTTCAGTCAGATTATACCAGGTGGTTTTTGTGACCTGGAGAAAAAAAGTAGCTGAACCGTGTGTTGATGTGGTTTGAAACCCGATCCAAAAGAGCCATCCCCAACATTTCAGTACCACGGGATACCTGAGGAGCTCCATGTCTTCGTAAGTACAAGCCCTCTTTTTGGCAGCATTAAGTTGACACACACAAACCAGGCCTGGGGTTTTAATTAAGCGCATATACATTCATCTATTTTCAGAAATGGTGGCACGTAAACATCTGAATCCTTACCTCCTCTTGGCAGTGGCGCTGCCATCCTGCTCGGCCCTCCTCCACAGGTAGACCAGCAGCCTGTGTTTGAGGGAGTTGATGGTTTTGTCGGTGTACAGGCGCGGGAAGCCGGGCTGGCTCTCCGCCTGAGCTTCTGTATACACTGCTGAAAGAGTCAAGAGGTCATCCTCATAACAGAAGCGACCAATAGTCCTTACATCCAGAAAAGTTCCTTCAGGAGTCACCTGACAGAGACAAGAAGAAAACACCAACATCTTCATCAGGCGCGTGTGAAATGTTGGCCTGAAGCAAAACTATTCTGGTGGAATATCGCCAGAAAACTGAGAATTAGCCGACCTGAAACACGTGGATGGTCTGCTGCTGGACCGACAGCACAGCCAGGATGTTCCTGTAGAGGTAGAGGCCTTGGTTGTGCGACAGGATGATCTTGTCACATTTAAAAGACCTGGTGTCGCACAGCCTGCCGGTGTGGAGGTCGATGATGTGGAGAGAGTAGTCTTCTAAAGGAGAGCGAGGGTTGGGAGTCACAGATTCGTTGTTGCGATACACCTGGTGGAGCAACACGGGTGGATTGAAGGAGAAGTTCGAACGAGAAAATGGCAGAAACTTCCCATCGTTTCATTAAATCTGGTTTTGAGTGGAAGTTTTACCTCGAAGAAGTACGGCGGCGGCTCCTCTGGGACGTAAACGGCCGACCCGACGATGACGTAGCGGCAGTCGTCGGTGAAGAGGCTGCACTCCCGGTTGAGGTGCTCTCCGTTTGACGCCACGTTAGTGACGTGAAGCAAAGAGAAGAAGCGCTCAAACAAGTGGCCTCGGATGTTGAGGGAGCGCTGGTCATTCGCCGTCAGAAGAGTCTCTCCTTCCTGACCTCTCAGCAGGTCCTGAGCCGCCTGACAGCCTTGGTATTCATAGATCTGGGCGAGCAGAAGACGAAACCAGTATGTTGCGTTTGAGGAGCTTGTGAAGGATGAGAATTCTGAGCTTTCTCCTCTTACCTCCAGAGACGTCTGGTCAGAGGAGAAGGCGATGAAGCAGCGTCCGTCTGGCGAGAACTTCCGGAGGAAGCAAGGCGGCTTCTCCACGTTGACCACAGTGAAGTTAGGAAACACGTTCTGGTGGAAGCAGCGCACTCGGTACCAGTGAGCTCCAGGTCGACCAGAGCAGATCCTTCGTCTCTCCAGGCGATGGATCACGTTCTGATTCTGGATGCGTCTGGGCTTCAGAGTTGGGGTATCCTCATCCATCGTAGATGCCCTCCTCAGAAGGTAGTTAGACGGTGAATGAACTCATCCCAATCCTGACACCTGGGATGGAGACAGAAAAGTTGAAGGTTTGCCTTAATGGTTGTAAAACTAGAATTATTAGGATTTCTATTAATCAACTTCTAACTTCCATTCCGGTTAAGTTCTGCTGATGTTACGGATAGGCCTGTCGCAATAAGCAATAACTTAATAAAAGGCAAGGTGAGAAAAAAATGAGCAATAAGTTTGCAGGCCACCATCATTTTTATTTGTTCTCTCTCTCTCTCTGAACCCCCTCGCTTCTTGCAGAGTGGCCCGTCATGTCGTAGCCGCATGGTCTTGTACGATACTACAGAGTCTAGCATGGCATTTACAAAGGTACTAACTGGCAGTTTTGCCGGTTTTCCCTGTCTTAATATTTTTTGAAGGGCAATTTTGTTTACAGACTTCATTATCTATCATAGCTATTTATTGGTTTGGTTGTGTTTGGTTTTTATTCATCATTAATAAAAAAAAAATTGTTGCTTCTATTCATTGTTATTGTTTATTTAATATTTCTCCCATTTCCTGTGAAAATGTTTTTTTTTATAAGTGTACTTGCATTGCTATGGCATTATCATTATATTAGTTAAAAATAGTCTCTAAATGAAAATATTATCGTTTATCGCAATAATTTCTGAGACAATTAATTGCACAGTAAAACTTGTTATCATGACTTGCCTAGTTAGGGATGGGGATAATTAACTGACGATTGATTAATTGATTGCTTAGTATTTCATCGATGACTTTACTTTTTAATCGATAAATAACTAATGCATCTTTAGACTGGTGCTGAGGTTGTATGTGAGCGCATATTTTCCAGTGTAACCATTGAGTGAATCCCATTTAACTGCCACGAGAGTCGTTCATCTTGTACTAAAGATTTAAACAAGGAAACAAGGAAAAAATAAAAGATCTGTATGAAATTAATGTTTACAGTACTCTGTGAAACTGTTGAGACACACATATTCTTTTTATATTTGGCTTCTAAGCAGTCAGATTTCATTGTTATCTTTTGACAAAAAAGGGAACACAATAGGAATAAGTCATTCTCCGGACTTTCTGAAAATCTTTCAAAGTTTTCTTTGGGCACTGTGCTGCTTTTGTCACGTTTTCAGTCCTCTTCATGAACCTGACCACCGGACTACGTTTTGGTTTTTCTTTTTAAAAACCACTTTAAGACGTAAATATGAATCATTCAAGGATAAAACTGCCCCCTCACTTAAAATGATGAAAACTTACACACAACAGAAAACTTAACAAAGAACCAGTTTTGAATCGTATCTTTAGTCCCAAAGAAATCATTTGTTTCGTGGGTTGATTCTACAAAATCACAAAGGACAACACTGTTTGACAGACATAGAATCAGATTTTTTGCAGCAACAAGGTGCTTCTCAAAGGGCTGAACTGAAACTTTGCATATCTCAGCATGGTGTGAAGTGTGTCCTTAAAATATTTGAGGAAAAATGGACAAATGGAAGACAAAAAAAAAAAAGAAAAAAGAAAAATACTGCCTGAATCTGAATTTGATGTCCTTAAAAAATAGGAATAAATTGAAACAAAGGTCCTGAGAGATGCATCTGGACAACTGTTGGATGAAGCCTTATCAGAAATGGTCTCCATGGAAACGTGGCTGTCAAGAAGCCATTTTTAAGGAAGGGAAACAGGGATAAAAGGCTGAAGTATGCCCCATAGTACAAGAACTGGGCTGAAAACCAGTAGGAACAGGTCTGATGGGGTGATGAATCCACCCCAGAGCGTGGACCTCAACATTACAGAAACTGTGTGGAATAATCTGGACAAAGATCAAAACAACATGCAGCCAACATCCAACCTGCCTGGAGAACTACTCCTGAGGACTAGTCAAAGTAATTACAAGAAACCTGGGCTAAGAGGGTTCAACTTAGACCAAATATTCACTTTCAACTGTAAAAGCTGCTGCATTAGTAAATATTCAATCAAATCATTGCAACATGTTCCTGTTTTCATGGCAGTATAAGCAGAAACTAGACTCAGCAGTTCCTCTTTCTCATCTCATCTAACGTCAAAGGCCACTACCAAGTCTATCCCTGGTGGCTAACTAAACCACCACGACTATAAAAACAAGCTGACGTTATTAAATCGCGTGACATTTAAAACAGCGAGCTGGTACTCACTCGCTTTTCTTTATGAGAAAATGTTCTAGCTCCTCCAAGTTCAGCTTGTTGTGTGGCAGAGGGGGGAGTGAAGTTTTGGCTGAGGAGCTCGCGGACACAGCGAGTTTGCTACCACTTCACAGCTCTTGTCCCCTCTAGGACGTAAATATCCCGCTCAATTTATTGCGTAACGTCCCAAATTAAGTGCGAAGTTAACCACGAGCATTCTCTCGTTTCCAAGGATACAGAAGCTTGGAACGTTTCTAGTGCTCGTGCAGGAGCCGCTGTGTTTGTTGTTAGAGAGACGAGGAGGAAGCGCAGAAGAAGAAGACGGCTCCGCTCAGAACGCTGTCCCTTTAAACAGCGCCATTACCTCTCTGCTGGTGAAAAAATGGTACTGCAGTCTCTGGCAACGCTGCTGGCAAATGAAGACTGACTTAAATTTCATACCATACCGGCATAAGGGGAAATAATAATAATAATAATAATAATAATAATAATAATAATAATAATAATAATAATAATAATAATAATAATAATAA